>JABXWE010008951.1:0-13742 GCA_014611495.1 Limonius californicus | reverse complement strand
ATAAAAACTCCCTAGTAATCGATTTGACGTAAAATTTTCTACATAAATTTATTTAAAATACTCTTAAACTTCCTCAATAGAAAAAATAGTATAAAGAACACGTTTCATAAGACCACTTGTCGCACTCGTCCGTTGAAAAACTCGACGCTTCGCGTCTCGTTTTTCAAACTTGGACTCGTGCGTTAAGAAAAGGCCTTATGAAACTAGTTCTTTAATATACTAATATGTAGACTTATTATCTTAAGTGAATAACGTTGTATTACCCTACTGATCCATAGCTTCAAGTATTGTTTTTCAAAAACCCATATTACAAAATTAAAAAATTGAAACCTTTATTGTCCAAAAATACCATACTACTAAACAATCCAACTAGTCCTAATGAAATTAATTATAATAAAATCATAAATACTAAATCAAATACTAATTTAGGATGTTTTATTTAACGTAAACATTTGTTGGCTGTTGTCAAATTTAAGTAATTTCCTTGATTTCCACACATCAGTTTTAATTGGGAATATGATATGGTAATTTTGAAACTGGTACTTTTCTGACTTTATATGGACATACTTTACTAATTCTTCAGACCGCATAAATCATACTTAGCATTTTCTAAGTAACAGGCAGTGTGGCCGAGTCTAAATATTAAGCAACTAATAGACAATCACCTAATAAGGTAGCTGCTTTATCACGGCTGACTGCTAGTTTTTCATGTTATTTCTGTTTCTCTAACATACACATTGCAAATCTGTGATTCAGCTTTATCAGAAGAGCTATTAAGGTCTGAAACTGCGTGGTATGACAAAAATCCAGTACTCGGCCATGGTGATATACAACTGATTATGAATATATTTTGTGTATTTTTAGATTATAGAAAAAAACTTAAGAAATAGTCCATAAAACCGACTAAAATCACGAAAATGTAGCTGATTCGCGTTTACTTGATCTATACTAATTACTAATCGTTCTTCAAAGTACAAGAAACAGACAAATTACTTACCAAAGCTCAGTGGGCCACATAGCCACACACATTTGTATCAGCTACACTCACAGTTTTAAAGTTACGGACTTGCAACTCGAAAATGACCCGAAAAATATGTGACTGACTACTAGTAATGTTTTTACAAAAAGTTTTATTGGTATAGTTAATATTAACATATTTTTAGGGCAGTGGGTGACTGCTGGAATTGGCTGAACTAAGGCACAGTTACCCTATGTGTATCGGTAGAGTATTATTTGATTAACTGTATATCCGATTAATCGATTATTTATCGTTAAATTGATTTTATCGAATATTTATACATTAGCCGATTTAATAATTAATTCTTTAATTGATTATTTATCGATTATTTTATCTACTCATTTTTCTTTTACTGATTTCCATCCTGCACAACATGCGATAGTTTCCACGCTTTGGTTTGTACTGAGTTTAAAGAAAAAATTGCTTTGTAAACAATCTTGATATTAATCATAACCTACCTCAATATGAGACAATTGCTTCAACAACTTGATTTGAGTAAATTCCGTTAATACATTCATCGCGTCGGGTGTTTATGTGAAGTAAGTTTCTATGAAAATAATCAACACGTTTGAATACATTTCGGATAATTACGAACACGGTGACCTCGTGCTTGTCGCTCACTTATCAGAATTACGCACTCATTGATAACCCAGGAACTTTTCAGTCTGTGTTTACAATAAATAGCAAACACATGGCAACTGCTCTACCTGCCTCACATCATACTGTTTTTGGATCTTCAACCTGGTGGTTAAATTAATTAGATCTATTAATTACGCATTCATAAAAAAATGTATTGATATATTCTAAAAGTACCTAAAAGTATACGACGCAGTTTATAAAATTAAGAATTTAGTTTAAAAGTGATATATTGACACTATTAATCAAATACAGTATTGATTTTAAAAATTCAAAAAGAACGTCATAGCAACTTACGAAGTGTGAGGTATGTAATAATCAAATTATATCTCATTAGACCATTAGTGTGATGTGTTTGGGGTAATGTTTGTCAAAAGTACAAAAATTACTTTGAACGCCTTCAAAGGGTAGTTTGTTTGAGGGTTACTTTACGTCTATAAAAATTGTATTGAACATACAACTTTCTTATTCTAATGAATTCCATAATGTGTTTTAAATAAAGTCTATGCTAATCAGAGTAGTAGAAGTACACAATAGGATGTTGCATGTAAACATGCAACTTATATCGCCAGAGGATACTTTTTTCGGAATCCTGAAAACAATTCCTTATTTAGCATGTTCTCACACAAAAGCATGTAAACATTTTAATAACGAAAATAATACCGAGTCTTTGGTTAATAATACCGTCAAAAAATGTAGATATCCCAGAAAGCCACGATGTAACTGTGACTGGTCAAAATTATAACTGAATTTACCCAATACAATATCCAAATTCCCATACTTTCGAAAACAAATGATTCATATTGCAAAACAGATTTAATATGTTTTTATATGTTAATACGTTAAGATATCATCATCATCTGACATGGAGCCGACTCGAGGGTCAATCCTGGATACGCAACAATATTCGGGGAATAGATGATCGGTAATGCGGTAATTTTAATTTAATCTTACCTAGATACTTTTATTATAACATTTTGTAATATACAGAGCGTTTAAAAAATACATTCGGATATTTTACCCACTTATAGATCTCATCAATATAAACAAAAAAGTCGTAATAAACACGGGTTCAAAAATCAACCGTTTTCGAGATACGGAGTTTAAAAAAATAGATATTGCTTGTTATTTCAGTAAGTTCCCCACCCATTAAAACAAATAGCCGTGTAAATAAAACATTTTAATTACAAATAATTAAAGTAGATGTTCTACATCTACATGAACTCCTTCCATTTGTATACATCCCACGCATCCGTAATAATGAACGTTGCATTTTTTTAAGATTCTCGGATCCATACGAACAATCTGGCAGGCATGTTCTATTCGTTCTCGCAATTCGTTTAAATTCACAGGGCTTGAATAAACTAACGACTTTAAATACCCTCAAATACAAAAATCGAGCGGATTGAGGTCAGGAGATCTAGGTAGCCACACAATTGGACCCCCTCGCCCTATCCACCTGCCGTTATAATTTTCGTTTAGGAAATATCTGACCATGATTGAAAAATATGCAGGAGCCTCATGGTGCATCAACCACATATTCATTCTAACAATAGTGGCAAGGCATTACGCGAAGAGTGAAAATACAATTGGCCAGTCAAAAGGTTCGGAAGACAAAAAGGTCCAGTGGCGTAGCCACGGGGGGGGATATGGGGGATATATCCCCCCCCCAACTGCCGAAATCTAAATTTCTCGAATTTGGCCATATTATTTCCTATTAAAATCTTGCAATATAAACTCCTCCGCATGTTTTGTAACAAAATATAAAAAACCACATGGACCTGTATTTTCTACAAAAATAAATACTGGCATAAGTATAACATAAACCATCCACGGATTCGTTTGAAGAATTGATAACTCATTTTCTCTCAGAAGTTTCCAAAAGCTACATATTTGCTGAACTAAAACTCTGGTTCGACAGGTTAAGTAGGCTTCCAGTTAAAGAACAACGAACCATAGACCTACTAGATATGTGCAGTAAAATTGCATATCCAAACATTCATAGACTGCTAAAAATGTTCTGCACACTTCCAGTTTCAACAGCCACACCAGAATGAACGTTCTCGACATTAAAACTAATCATCCTGTTTGATTTCTTCGTTTTAGAGTCGACTTAACGGTTTAGCAATGTTGACGATACACCTGGAAATACTAGTTGAAGTAGATGAAATATTTAACGAACTGACCAAAAAACCACAGCGCGTAGATTTTGGTTTGTAATGTTTTTTGTTGAATAAAAACTAGTATTCTAAAAATATTGTTTTTATTACGTATTCTTTAATATTTGCACTTTTTTCCATAAAATCTATAAAAAAACGTAAATAAACAGTTGCTATAGGTATACGTTGAGAGCTAACCCCGCGGGTTTTCTTTTATTATTGTATATCCCTCCCCAAGGGCTAACTCTGGCTACGCCACTGAAAAGGTCCTATCATATGGTCTTCAAAAACACCATGCCAAACGTTAATTGAAAATCGTTGTTGATGATTCGATTCAATAATAGCATGAAGGTTGTCATCTGACCAAATATGGCTGTTGTGGAAATTAAAAATGCCATTTCTTGTGAAACTGGCTTCGTCAGTAAATAAGACTTCACTAACAAAGTTTGCGTTTTCCACAACTCTTGTCAGTGCCCATCGGCAAAACACCAGACGTGCAGCATACTCAGGCACAATAGGAGCCTGTACACTTTGAATATGGTATGGGTACAATTGCTCCTCACGTAACATTCTCCAAATTAGGGAAACATTTATATTTCTTACGATAGAAAGTCATCTAGTACTGATACCTGGATTTTCTTCAATCCAAATGTTAAGTTCCGCTTAAGGAGTAGAAATTGATCTAGGTCGACTACCAACACCGTTTCTTGATTTAAATGCGCCAACTTCGGATAAACATTTATACAAATTTGTAAAAAAATTGTCATACGGAAGTACCCGGTTCCGAAATGCTTCGGCATACAAGCGACGTGCCTCATAAGAATAACCATTGTTCTTACCATACATGAAATGCATATCTGTCATTTCCGCATATAGTATACATATTCCAACAACAACAATAACAATATTGACACTTACAATAACTCAAACAAATGTTGTTTTATCCACTTCTATAGCAGACGTGATAAATACGATTCTGCATTCCTACTCCGCGTAAATAATTTGGCTGTATCTTGAAAACGGTTAATTTTCGAACCCATATTTATTACGACTTTTTTGTTTGTATTCGTGAGATCTGTAAGTGGGTAAAATATCAGAATTTTAAACAACCTGTATATTATAATTATACCCAGTTTTAATAAAAAGTTGCATCGCCGTATTTTACTACCATTGCCAAGATAGTTAAATGCGGCCCTGACCACAGACCGACAAGCAGCAATGCTATTATCCAGAGATTACATGCTACCTGCTGACTGGTAATCACATTTGAGTAGGGATTTAAACATTCGCTACCTACTGTCCTATTTTACCTATTTTTATATATTTTGGGTTCCGAGTACGAACCTACCATACGAAAAGTAGGCAAACTAAAATATGTAGCAGAAGGTACTGTTGTATCCGTGAATCACCCGGTATATCTTTTAAAGAACAACAGAAAAGATGGAATTAAACATGTTTTGGTATTCGAGACAGGAATACAATTAGTTAATTAAGTAATGAGGTGGCCGTGGGCTAGAGGTTAGCGCGTTAGACTTCTACGCTGAAGGCCCTGGGTTCAATTGCCGGCACCGGAACATCGGATTTTTAACGGCCGTTCTCCCTCGCAAGGCAATGCCAAACCAGCGAGATATTCTGCCTACTAAATCTTCTCTGGAGTGGAAGTGTTTACACTTCCCGTGGTTCAGAGTCCAGTTTAAACTGTAGGTCCTCTATGTCTGTGAAATAAAAACGCGCAACACAGGCAGAGGAAAGAAGATCCTCGTAAGAGATAAAGCACTCTAAGAAGAAGAATTAAGTAACAATTTATGTGGTCTGAAGAATTAGTAAAATATGTCAGAAAAGTACCAGGTTCAAAATTACCAATATCATATTCCCAATTAAAACTGATGTGTGGACATCAAGGAAATTACTTAAATTTGACAACAGCCAGAAAATGTTTACTTTAAATAAAACATCCTAAATTAAATATAACTACCATATTAAATTATTGTAATTATGTTGGAATACTCAAAATTATGTTTGTTTAGCAAGGGATATTAATGAAAACAGAGATCTGGTATTTATGATTTTATTATAATTAATTTCATTAGAACTAGTTGGATTGTTTAGTAGTATGGCATTTTTGTACAATAAAAGTTTCAATTTTTTTATTTTTGTAATATGGGTTTTTGAAAAACAATTCTTGAAGCATGAAAAAATATATGTATGATGTTCCCAGAGGAACTATACAGGATCATCCGCACGGGCGCGTGAAAGAGGGACATCGTAGAAAGGGTCCAAGCACAATCCTCTCTACTGAAGAAGAAGGTCAACTTGCAAAATGAATTATGGAGTTGGCAAAATGTAGCCATCCACGTAAACAATAAGATCTAGATTCTGTGTAAACTATAGTTTTAGGACAGAAGAGAGAAACTCACTTTAAAAATGGGAGACCAGGAAAAAGATGGTACAGAGCTTTTCTTAGAAAGCACCCTCAACTTTCCGATAAAGAACCAGAAAGTGTTAAAAAAGCCAGAAGTGTAATCGCCGAAGAATATATTCGGAAATGGTCCCGAGACTTGGAAGCATACCTACTGGAAAAAAATCCACTGGATTTTTTACAAGATCCATCAAGGGTATTAAATGGCGACGAAACGAGTTTTGCCATATGCCCTAAAATGGTAAGGTTCTTGCTCCAAAAGGTTATAAAAATGTGTCCGATATTAAAAAGGTAACCAGAAGGAAACGATTACAGACTTATTAGTGTTTTCCGCCGATGAAAAAGCCTTGTATCCAATGGTAGTATTTCCGTATGTAAGACCACCTAGTTCTATAATAGAACAGTATAGGCAGATTGGAAACTGGGTGGAAGAAAAGCGATATTTTTTCGAATACATAACAGACGTGGTAAACAAATGGATAACGAAAGAAAAAATGTGTTATTACTTATTGACGGTCACAAGTTGCATTTCACTATGGAATTAAGTCAATTTTGTGATGACAATGACATTATTTTATATGCGTTGAAACCGATCACGACGCATATCTTGCAGCCAGCTAACGTAAGCATATTTAAATCCCTAAAATTGGTTTGGAAAAAGACCGGCAGGGCTTAGCAAATGGAGATCAAAAATTTAAACTGTGTATTGGGCAAAACAACCTCCTGTTCATTACTAAAAGAGGTGCTAAATAATCAATTCCTCCGTATTAGTGTTAAAAATGGGTTTAAAAGATGTGGATTATTTCCATATAATCCAGATGCCGTTGGTTACACCAAGTGCATCCAAAATACATTGCAGAAATTAAACGAGGCTACTGATAAGAAAAGTGGCATTCCATTAAAAGAATAATATATTGCAGTATCGGTACCAGTGATGTTACAAGACAGATTATTGGAAAAGGATATAATAAATATAGTGCATGTTATAAAAGAAATCCAAAACGTAAAAAATGACTTTCCCTCTTTTGCTACTTATGAAATTGGGGAAAATTGTGTGTTGCACTTGCTCGAGTCCAACAGTGATAATATAATTAGTGCCGATGTCCAGAACGATATCCAAAGTTTAGATGCTCTTCCCATTGTATTTCTAATTGAAGATGCCAACCCTTTATCAAATTATTCTGAACTTCGAGTCATTGTAGAACCAGACGTACATCCTGTTCTAGCGAAAAAGAACATTTTAATTTATAATCTAAACCCTTCGTATAACAATAACTGATGTTAATCTAGATACCATTAATACTATTGATGGTATTGACGATGTCAATATCAGTACGGTATTAGTAACTAGTCCTGTGGATGAAAGTGAAACCAATGAATTAGATTTGCAAGAAAGTAGAAAGATTTTCAAAAGTTTACGGTTTTACAAAATATTGTATTGAAGCAGAAAAGTATGGACCAGTATTTTACAAACCATTTGTTTTGGCTCTACTGCTTTCTGGAAAAAGAAAAATAACTGATAAATTATCGACCGCCATTTCTGCAGGCACTTTTAGAAATTATTTACGACTAAAAAGCGAAAGAAAAAATGAAGAAACGAATAACAAAAAAAAGAAAGGAAGAGTAATTAAAAAGACTCTACAAAGAGAAGCACGAAAAACAGAAACACAAATGCAAATAGATTTAGTAGAAGTAAAGATGGATGTGCAAGCAACATCTAATGATGAAATTGAGATTAAACGTAAAAAATCAAAAATGAAACTCAGAGGTGGTTATCAACATTGCAATGAAGACGGAAAACTAAAAGAAAAATTTGCCAGCTGCTTTCTCGATCTAGCTAGCGATGAAGATGATAGTTTAAAAAATTTAAAATTTAAAAAATAATCATCTGCAGTGCACTAAATTTTCAGGAGTTGCTTATGATTTATGAAGCTGTTAAAGATAAAGAATTTGTATGTTCATTTTGCTAATTCATGTGTATTGTTATATTTTTTACACATTTACTTTGTTCTTACTTATATAATATATATTGTATTTTTATAAACATAAACAACCTAACATGTTCTTATAGAATTTTTCAAAATACGGGCTGAACACTGGCTTCTCGGAGGCTGAACTTAAAATCTTACTGGCTGACAACTGGCAAAATAGTATTATCAAAATATTTTGTATTTTCTTTCAGGATATACTAAAAGTTAACAAGCATAAGGTATTTCAATTAAAAAAATTGCCAATTATATTATAGATAAATGCAAGCTACAACAAAACATATTAATTTGCAATCGGCTTAAATGGCTGACCACTGGCACAGTTACCCTACTAATAATAAATGAATCGGGTAACCGATTAATCAAACAATAAAATAATTGATTAGCTTGATTATTTGAGAAAGTAATCACAAGTATCTAAGTAATCTTTTAACATACACAGCCCTACTGAAAGCATTATTACCAAAAGCATGAATGTGTTAACTCGAGAACATGACACTACTTCCTAATGTAATGAGAATGAGATGCTGTGACCCTGCAGTGACTTGTTTTCAATAACAATCAATTTCTGATTATGAATTGAATTGTGTCTGATCAGTCGATGCTCTTACCAAATACCACAGCGTTGCCATATTATTGATGTTTGCTAACTTTCCTCGTGTTTGGTACTCTAGAAGCTTTCAGAAACTACTTCTATGTTCGGCCTGAAAAAGGTGATGCATAGTATTTAGGATATTTTGTATGAATATATCACTAATTTTTGATTATTACTAGTACACAAACAGTATCCAAATAGCTAAGCGTCACGTCCATATTTTAGTGGAAATAAATACATGGTACAAAATTATAGTAAAAATATAATACTTGATATAGGAATTATTACAAAATAATTACAGGTCATTAAACATACAATATTTTATCAGCTAATCAATTAATTTATTATGTCTAATAGTGTAATTGGATAATAATATCGGCTGGTTGATTATCTAAAAGAATTTACACTGGTCAACAAATTTTTACTTTTTGTGTATCTATCTGAAAATAAACCAAGTTAACTTACTTTGTTTGGGTTGCTGAAAATGAATATGGTCGTTAAACCACCAGACTAGTATCTCTAGTTTTTGAAATGTTTGTAATCAAGTTTGCACGTTTACATATACCTCACAGAGAAAATGATTTACAGCGACGCCATTTTGCCCGTCGCTTGAAATTAGTTTTTGAAGCATATCTCACAACAATCCAACAATAGTCTTCTAGCATTGTAGCATTCCATTTCCCTTGCTCCCTTTTTTCTCGGGTACAAATGTCCTGGTGAAACGATTTCCCGTGCTCGTCATTGGCAACACCGCAGTTAGCCAGAAACTAATCCAGAAGAGAGTGCAGAGACACGTTGCACTCCAGGCTTTCGTAGGGTTGCAAGAGGGTTTCTATAAGTTCCTGCTATATTATTTCCTTTAGGTCACCATAAATCTGTCACATACTTTCCATAGCTGATCGTATCGAACAGCAGTTTCTATTTGTAGGTTTCTTTCATGTAGACTGCGTACCCTAGTGCTAGAGATAGTAAAACTTTACCATTGTGGAGCAACAAAGCTTTTAAGCCTCGAACGAACAACCTCTGTATAGGGATTTGTAGTGCTGTCATCAGACCCACTATATAAACGCAAGTAGTGAGGTTATATTTAATTTTGAAAAATGGTAATACATCCTTTTATCGAGCACATGCATATGATCTAGAACAATCCACTGCTACATTCTGAACCACCACAACTCTGGGTCAGGTACTTTTTGGAAATTCCAGATGTGTAACTAGATCATTTAATTCATTCGGGGTAATTTTATGTGTCTATGCAGCCTATTCAATAAACCGATAGGCACAAAATCAGGAATTGCTGTGCACACCATCCATTACCACCAAAGCCCACTCCCTCCGTATTTTGAAAACTACAGGTAATTCGAGATTTTAAGTGATCAGCATTAATTAATTGAAAATGGTTATTATTGCATTAAATACATTTTGGCTAATTGTTTCAAATAACATTCTCTATATGGGGTTCAATATTTAGCACTGTGGGACAATTGTGAACAATATGTCTAAGAAAAATTTGATCTCCATTGGACTGGAACTACTGCAAAAAACCAAAAACTTGATTGCGATTTATCATTATTCAAGCAATTTTTAGTAGTTTTCCTAACTGTACATGCCAATTATAGCGATATTTTTCCGGCCACATTGTTACTCTATCTATGCTATATATGGTGGTTGCTATTTTTGACGGTGCTATTTTTAGCGGCAACATTTTTGAGTGTGGCAGATTTTGGTTCAGCGTTTTTGAAGCCCTATTTTGACCCTTAATCACTTTCAGTTACATACTTAGCTTAGCGGAAATATGCTCTGCTTTTTTACAGGCATGTTAGTTGATTGTTACTCTTATGCATACTAATATGAATTCAACAATATTAATTTCGTCAGCCAGCAACAAACCGTTGAAAGCGGGACGAATGGGAGTTCGCGGAACACGGTTATCGGAACAAAGGCTTTCTTGATACGATGCGTGGGATATATCAAAATAAGAGAGTGCCGCCCGTATATGCTGCAGCTAAACGTAGGCCCTCGTGGAAAGACCAAGAACCGACAGCTTACGGAAAGTCGAGCCTACCTGGTTGTGCTTCCTCCTTGCCTCAATATTGCTTACAAAAGACATACAAAGAAGGAAGTCCTGTCATAAATTAAAATCCAACTAAAACGCCTCAAGACGTCTGAACCTATTGCTCGAGCGGCCAGTGAGTACGACATTTACGTTAAAATTAAAAAAAAGGAAAAGAATTGCGTAGTCAATATCAACTGAGTTCGCAAATTAATTGATAAGTTTATTGAACAATTACGAACAGAAGATTGCTTTTTTTCTTGCAAATACGACTACTTACTTTTAGGTCTCATAAATCCAAGCACTTGGTCAACAACTAATCACTGCTTACAATCTGCACTAGTATTTAATAATACTGATAGTTTTTAAATTACGTTGACGTCGAAATTAAGAAAGCCGTAAGGTTGACTTACACTCGGTCAGCGTCCCGAAGAATATAATACAAAAATAAAAGGCGGAGCTGACGATACTGAACTGACGTCATCGGATAATTGCAACAATTGCCCAATATTTTATCAGATTATACGCAATGATACAAGTGGAGCCGTCGGAATAACGAAGAAAATACCGATAAAACTAGGTGTTTTAAATGCATAAAGTGATAATGTACGGCACAGGGTTCTTGCTGGAACTTTAGATCTTCACGGGAACTTTGAGTAAAGTAACGGGGTTAATTTTATCCGTAACGAACGAAAGAGGAAACCACGCGGTATTCAACTATATTATTCACCCTTGTGTACACACTAACTGACTTAATTATCGAATTTTCATTGAGAAAAACGGTACTCGATAAATTCACAAGAGCAGCTTGGGCCCTATTCTAATTTCACCGAGTACAAACACATTTGCCCTACCAGTGATCTAAGAAGACTCTTCGTCCCCTCTTCGGCTCCCAAAACGGGTCCTGTCTATTTATAATCCGATACCGCCAATGAGAGCACAGGAAATCGGCAATAATTCACGGGATAACCGTAAAATGCGCTATTTGAATGAAGTAACTGGATAAATTTTTTGAACATTCTAATTAAAGTATGGGAAGATGGGGCCAACGTTGCAGCCGTTGGCACATATTAATATTTATTTTGATAAAATATATCAAAAAAGGTGTCTTCTAGGTAGGGCGTCGTTTACAGTAAGTGACGTCAAGTCTTTCTTGAAAGACAGAAGTAATTATGGTCAATGCTCCGTACCTATATATAAATTTATTGTACACATTTCCATTGTTATAATACAACAATACCTATTTCTGTTTGCTTTGTAATAAATATGCAATATACCTCTTTTATTTTTATTTACATATGGCACTGCTGCAACAGTAGACTAGAAAATAGCTATAAATATATGCACTGAGACATGTCAACAATTACTATTACTTTATAATGAATTGAATTAGTTACGTTTGCAATAAACGACAGAAAAATTACCATAAGACGGTAACTTCAGTTCTTTAACATATCAAAATTAATGACAAGATTAAATTCTATAATATTTAACAAGCAAATAGAGTCATCAAAATATCAAATGGTGGTTCTATCAATAATAGGCGAAATCTCCATATTGAAGAAATTTCTCAAAAAAATAGATATTATTATATTACAGTAAGTAATTTAAAATTTGAAATGATATTTTTTAAGGTGTTTGAAACGCCAGCTTACAGCTTACTTACAAATAAACAATTTCATATGTCAAATTGTTTTCCATTTACTGCTTGGTAATATTTAAATTATAAATTTGTGAGCGCCCGTCGACACCGCTGACCTCATCCGGGTGTTTACTTCTGGAAGTCGGTGCGGGACACGTACAATGAGATCACCATGCTAGGAATTTCACCATGCTAGGGATTCGATACTGATTATTTTAAGAATTAGAGTAGTACGCATTCAGCTACAAGTGAATGTCCATGTATTATTTTCTCTCCGTTATTAAAATATTATACTTCTGGCGTTTATCTCATTAAACTACTATTATCATCGTTCACATCAGAAGTGGGATAGCCGCGTTCCACATTTATTTGATCAGTGTAGTTGGTGTAGTAATAAGTTGTTGTTTTGTGCAAGTGACAAAAAAAAATTCCAATGGGTGACCGCGAGCGACGCTCTTCAGGTTCAAGTAGCAGCAGCAGTGAAGTGCCTGCAGCTGACCAGAGTGACGACAGTCGTGGCCATCACCGTCGGCATAAACGTAGGGGAAAGAAGCACGCTAGATCACGAAAGTCAGGGAAGCGAGCGAGCGGGCGGCCGCATCGAGCCGCATCAAGCGCTGAGAGGTCCCGCGCTGCACCGCCGAGTTTAACACCGCCGCTGTCGGGCTTGCCAGCCTCCAGGGAACGTCCACCTGCTATAGACGGTTTGACCGATATTGTTGGCCAGTTATTCAAACAAAGGTACAATTCAGGGATGTCGGTAAGAGACTGTGACATTTGTGACTTTGACCCGTTTCGGGACGATGTTATCGCGTGGCTAACCAAAATTGATGACTATGCGCTCATTTACGGTTGGGACGATAGGTACATTTGTCATCTAGCAATTAATAAGCTGCGGGATTCGGCCCAAACCTGGTACAAAAGCCTATCAGTAACTCCTCGCGACTGGGCAGATTGGAAAACACTTTTGATTCGCACGTTCCCCCCAACCCGCGACCTGCACGCTTTGCTAACAGATATGCTATCCTTAAAACCTAAACCGACCCAAAGTCTTTTTGAATATTGCTTCGAGAAATTGTCACTAATCAGAAAAATAAATCTCAACCTGACCGGGCCCGACGAGGTAATTTTAATCGTCGGCGGTATAACCAATGAACATCTCAAGTTGACCATCAAAGCGGCGGGCATTAATGATCCTTCACAACTAGCTGCTTATGTAAAATCTCTGGGAA
>JABXWE010008950.1:0-25999 GCA_014611495.1 Limonius californicus | reverse complement strand
AATAACGCAGGTTATTTTTACTTGATAGAAAGTCAATATTTGTATCTCCAACAAGTATGATTTGATCAACTTCCAGCGATAAATGGGCGAGTGCCGATTCAAGATCGTCTAGGTAACTGTTTGGTGTATTTGGAGGTTTGTACACTACACACATAGCCACTTTTTGCTTATTAACATTGATGATTATCCATAATTGCTCTAAGTTTTTACTATTTAAAAAATCAAGCTCGACTTCTTTCCATTTAATGTTGGATTTGATATAAAAGCATACACCCCCACCTCGTGTAGCTCTATCAGCTCTGACTAATTCATAATTGGGCAGCTGAATATATGAAGAAGAAAAGTTTGCATTTAACCAAGTTTCGGTTATAGCAATAATATCAATGTGATGTTTAATAAATAGAGCTACGAAGGCTCCATTAATTGGGGTTGGATATCACTGCATTGGAATTTTTGTTCTACGTTCTACAATAAAAATTATTGTAATAATTATTAAATAGTCCAACCATTAGCCGTTTGTTTATTGAACAATAGTTTATAGGAGTACAGACGGGAAAGGAACATACCATTAGAATTACCACATAGACATAAGTATGCATTAATAGCGATGTTAATGTAACCGGACACACATTCCACGTCATAGTATGTGTTTCCATACTATGTTCAACCAGCATATTTGCTTATTGTTAATATTAATACAAACAAACTTCTACAAAAAAAATTAAATGGTAGTAATTGTTATAAATACCTTCTGTGTTCCATAGGCAACGCTTAACTAAATCTTGTGTGTTTTAGCTACGTGTAAGGCACTCGTTTTGCACTCCCTCTACACCAAAAAGTAAAAGTTGAGTTACCATTAATCCAAAGTCAATAGGTTAGCCGACCAATAATCAAATAACTATAAGAAGCTAAAAATTTTCAATAGTTAAAGTCTATTAGAATTATAGTATACAAAAAGAAAAGCTTCGCCTAAACTTTCCCATATTTGCAATAATATTCTCTATGCAGGTGATAGAAGCGGCAGTGTGCTAGCGGTTAGCGCGTTAGACTTCTACGCTGACGGTTTTAGGTTCAATTCCCAACCCGGAATATCGGAGTCGCAAAGCAGTGGCAGACCAGCGAGGTATTCCGCCTAGTAAATCTTCTCTGGAGTAGAAGTGTTTATACTTCCCGTGGTTGCGAGTCCACGTTAAGCCTTAGGTCCTCTATGTATGTGGCCCTTTAAACGCGCCACACAGGCATAGGAGAGAAGATCGCTACATCTCGTAAGAGATAAAGTACTCCAAGAATGCAGATTGGTTTCAATAACAGGAACAAGCAACTACCTACCTTGCCATGTTTTTAGTTTACACTGCTAAAGTATACAAGCAATGTTACGTACAAATTTGATTCATATACGAGCATGTTGACAGTGCATTCGTTTCATTTCTGGTTTAACCAGAAATTATATCAGTGAAAAACTTTAGAAGCTGGTTTATTTTGAAAATCCTATATAAATAGTCTAATTGTAATGACTATAGGCTACTAAGCTACTTAAAATTTATGTCAAATAGAATAATGGTTTTTGAGTAATATTGCTTTAATACAGGCATTTTTCAAAAAAAGACTAAGTAGTTTGGCAGAATAAATGAGGATTTGTATGAAGATAGATTGGCATATACATTCTTAGGGATAACATACGAGGATGGTTCATTAATTATTGTCCCTAACAAAGAAAGCAGTGACACACAAATGAATATTTTTTTCCTAGTACGTCCGTTAATGATATGCCAAGTTGCCTATCTTCTGGTTTGTAAAAGTTATACATTTAATATTACTGTGGTGCTGGTGATTTTGTTGAAATTGAAAAAATCGAGACAAGGGCTGTGACAAAATACCTTTGTAACAAAAGGGTTTATCAGCGCAGGAAATTTATAATGACATGTCCCGAGTTTTGGGTGATTCTGCCCCGTCATATCAAGTAATTAAGAATTGATGTTGGGATTTCAAATTACGAAGGAAGTCATGCATCAGGTGCTGGACCACCAAAAGCTGTCACTCAAGAAAATATTGATTTGGTCCACGATATAGTACTGAGTGATCGGAGAATTACGATTAAATATTGTCATCTGATCAAAAGCGGGTCAGGTTTCTCATTGCGGTGAGCAATTTGAGATTAATGGACACGGATTTGGATGGGTTTTTGGAAAGAATTGTAACTGTAGATGGATGAATCCTGGGTCACCACTTTGATCCAGAGTCAAAACGGCAGAGTATGGAATCGGCCAGAGAGATAATGGCAAGTGTTTTGGGATTCTGAGGGATTTTTCTCGTTAATTATTTACCACGTATACAGACAATAGTGGGAAACTATTGCACAAAACTTATACTGAAAGTTCGTGAGACTATAAAGTAAAGAAGGTGTAGAAAATTGAAACGCGGCGTTCTGTTCCAGCAAGATAACACTCCCGTTCACGAGAGCTGTGTTTCTATGGCTCCTATCCACAATGTTGGATTTGAAATTTTAGAACTACCCTCATATTCGCCAGATCTCAGTCCCAGTGACTTTCACCTGTTCCCTAAATTAAAAGAGCATCTTCGGGGAACTCAGTTTTCGGACGATGTAGAGGTGAGCGCTGCTGGGAATGAGTGGTTTGCATTGCTGGACAAAGAGTTTTCTTTTTCTAAAGACATTCAAGCTCTGCATCATCGTTTCATCATTATACTAAGTGTGTTAACCTTTTAGGGGATTATGTTAAGAAACAAAGTTGTTTCAAATGTCTGAATTATTTGCTTTTACATCAGGGACAATAAATGATGCATCACCCTAGTAATACAAACAATATGAAGACGAGGTTGAATCAGTAAATATCAAAATGTTTTGAGATTACAGAATGTTAAGCAATTTCAATACAAGGTTGATTTATCAAATAAATGAGGATTAGAAATAGAAGTGGACACAAATATTGTTTTTAAATACTAATACGAGATTGATTCACTAATTAAAATGTATAATTGGAGAGCAGATGGATTGATGAACTACTACTATGGACAGTGAACATTATTTATAAAGTGTGTTTAAGAATTTAAATAGTGTTCTGTTGGGAAAAAGACGTAGTTTGCAAGGATGGTCTATTGAGGTTGGTGTTTTTTAGGCAATTGTCAAATTATCAGCTTAATAATATCACTAATCCATTTGGATTGTGCATTATTTGAATGAAATAATCAACGCCAGCAGTTATCGGCTTTATTATAAAGCAGCACGTGTAACAAAACAAGTTAAGTGATGATTGGAGTTGTGTCATTTATTCACAGGCATCTAGGCCGCGGCGATAGATTTGATTTAGTGCGAAACCGCATTTCGCCAGTGTCATTAGTTGAATTGGTCGGCAAAAGTAGGGAATGTAAATATAACACGTGCACACCGTGTATTCCTATCATTAGAAAAACGATTTGCGAATAAACCATCTAGGATTGTTTGTGTCCTACTTTAGTTCGGAAGTTTACGATAGTTTTAAATTTGGTCGGAATTTTCTGATTTATAATGTGGTCGTATACTTTTCGCGTTAAAGCTTTTCCATTTTTCGCGATTATTGGATTGAACTTTAGCGGAATTTTCGCATATAATCAGCGAGCATTCCATACGATTTTCAATGCAAAAACGTGCCGTAACAAAGCGATAACATCGCACTCGGGGCGTAAAAGGAAGTATAATACTTCCTTTAGGAAGGTAGTAGAGTTCACTTTCCGTAGGGTGACGAAACGTTTGTGTTGGCTGCCAACACCACGACTCCGAAGAAAACGTTTCCTTTTTGTGTATTTCAATGGGACGTCAAGTTGTCAAATCTGGAGTCCGCGGTATCACGCACATTGTGCTCTCCGCAGGGGACGAATCCAATCTCGCTGGTCGTGTGGGACTGCACCCTTTTCTGCACTAAATGTCTCCAAGACCCTCACTCATTTCTGATTTAAACCCATGCATTTTCAATGAGAAGTCGTTTGTAATACTTAGCACCCGTACGCAGATAAAATTCGGGGACCGACACGTCCCGTATCCATAAAACGGGGAATAACCTTACCAATCCGATCTGCAACCATTGACAAGAACGTCAAATTTAAACCCGCAGATGCGGTTTCCGCTGTAGTCGAAATTAAAACCGTAAAGCACAATTAAGTTTTTTAATTATTCCGGCCAGATTTTGGTCCGATTAATTCAGAACTCGCTTACTGAAACACTGAAAATAATTCCAGATTATTATGCTACTGAAAAATAGAAGACATAAGCTGCGGCTCGCTAATTGCCTGTTACTTAATACATTCACATCTGCTTTAATAGAGTCTCCTGTTATTTTAGTGTGTTACATCAGCGAAGTTTGTCAGACAAACGCCCTTGGGCCTTGTTCATTTCGAACTCGCAGTTTTATGTTTGTAGGGAACCTAGCACCAATATAAACAATAAGCTTAATATATTATGCCTTCCTTTTAACTACAAGGAAGTTATTCGATTAATTCATTTCGGCAACCCTTTATACAATTAATTAGGATCATACTAACAATCCTAAAGTTTCATTATCAACATTATGCTCCGACATAGAAAAAAATATCGAATTGAAAATTCAGCTGTTGAATATTGAAATTTCAGAGTATGAGCATCGATAGATTAGTCGATGCGAAGCTTGAAAGGTATATATAGAATTTTTATATTTCAGAAATAATTCATTTGGAAATAGCAAAAACAATATTTACAAAACGAATGGAAAATTATTTTGAAAGGCAATACAAAATTTTAGTGTAGAATGAAAAATTAATCTGCCTGTAAGTCTGTGCATTAACGTTTTAAGTCCCGTAGAGCACAATAAATACACATTTTGAAAATTTTTAGCCAACGAAATGGAAAGATACAAAGTAGATATAGCAACGGTGCAAGGACAAGATGAGTAGGAAAAAATAAAATAGATAAAGAGAAGTAACAGTGGAGAAAAAAAGCGTGGTAGAAATGGAGTGGAATTCTTCGTATAATGTAAGAAACGAAAAGATATTTACGCCAATAAACCAATGAATAGCAAAAATAAGAATAAGAGGTAGAAACGCTCTTTTAACAATCTTAAATATGGTATATACGCAGCCTCAAAATCAAGTGAGGAAGAGGAAAAAGAAAAGTTTTATGATGAGTGCGATGAGTGTGCAAGACACGATGATCCTGTTGGGTGACTTCAATGCCCAGGCGGACAGACATGAGTGTCTAGAAGAAGTGAGAGGGAAATATATCATTCACAAGACCACAACCGACAAATGGGCATAGAATGTGTGAACTAGCAATGGCAATGAAATTATTCATAGCTTCGACAAAATTCTTACACCAAGGCACCACACAATTACATAGAGGCATCCAGGGGGAAGTATAGAAAATAGGTCACACATTAATTGCAAAAAGAAAAATATAACTAGAACATATACAGGCGCCAGCGCAGATACCGACAATTATAAATAACAACCATGAGAAAAGAAGAAGCCAGACAAGAGAAAAACATCGCTGAAAGAAGGAAAACATGGAAAATAGTAAAGCTGAAAGAACAACAGAACAGAAGAAAAATGAAGGGGAAATGATAAGTTAGAAACCAGGAACAGAGGCAACTGTAGAAGCCGCTGAAAAGATAATTGGTTGCGACAAAATTTAGTAGAAGACAGAGGATGGCAATGCATGGAAATATCGGAGAGCAAGAATGAGGCAAGAAGAAAATGGTTAGCAACAAATGGTGGAACGGGCAGGGAACGATATAATTTAATAAGAAACGAATCAACGAGAAGGTATAGAAGGAAAAAAGAAGAATGGTTGAATAAAGAGCTGGAAAAGATTGAAACAGGCAGAAGTAACAAAAAGAGCATTTTTCAGAAAATAATAAAACACAAGGGAAGAATAAGGTCAAAGTGAGAGGTATAAAAGATTTAGACGGAGTGATAAAATGTGAGGAAGGTGAAATTGGAAGAACATGGAAAGAATACTTTAATACGCTGGTTAATAGAACACAGGAAGAAAATCAAAATCAACATACACTAGAAATTAGGAATGGACAGGAAAAAGCAATAAAACTTTCGAAATTTGAAGAAATAAGAGATGCAGTTGATATAGTGGTAGAATTGCTGAAGTATGCAGGGGAAGATATAAAGAAGCAATTGCTGATATGTAGAACATGGAACGAAGAACAGATGCCACGAGAATGGAAAATGGGGGTGATTGTGCCAATCCACAAGAAAAGTAGCATAGACACATTCTTAAATTATAGGGGAGTAGACAGAAAACATTATCGCAGATCATCAACAAGGCTTTCGATCAGGCAGGTCAGCGATACTCGCAATCTACATACTAGAGGAAATCTTGGAGAGAGCCGGCGAATTCGATATTGACTCGTGTACAATATTTATTGATTTGAGGCAGGCGTTTGAGTCTAAGTATAACCAGGAATAAGATGATGACGGAAATGAGCACAAGAGGTACCTAGCAAATTAGTGAAGATTACAAATATGACACTGGAAAATTTTGAAGCAAGGTAAAAAGTCAAAAAAAAATACAAATAAACAGAGGTGTTAAGCAAGGAGACGAATTGTCGGCCATATTATTTTATTTGACCTTGGAGGGGGTAATAAAAATAATTAAGCTAGAAGGTATAATAGTAAATAAAGGAGCCCAAGTGACAGTATACCTTGACGATTTGGTAGTAATTGCCCGATCATAGAATAAATTAGTAAATACGTTGCGAAAACTAGATGAAGTGGAAAAAGGATTTGGACTAGTAATGAATGATACAAAACCAAAATACACGAACTATGCAAAAGAAAATACTCATGAAGAAGAGTTGCTAGTCAATGAATATAAGTTTCACGAGAATGTTACATTCAAGTACTTAGGAGCAATGGTCTATAGGAAAGGAAGAAGAAAAGAAAGGATAATAGAGAAACTGCAACAAGGAAATGAAGGTTACTGCATAAATAAGAAGCTACTAAGGGATACGCAACTTTGTAAAAAAAATAAACTTAATATATACAGAGGCTAATAATAGCCATAGCGGTATACGTTACTAAAATGTGGGCACTTAGAAATAAAGAAGATGAATTAAGAAGGTTCGAGTGGAGGACATTGAGAGTGATTTTTGGTTCAATAAGAACAGAAGAAAATGAGCTAAGAAGCGGAATAAACCACGAGATACAACTGGAGATCGATAGGGAAGATATAATCAGATACATTAAAGGCACAAAGAATTAAGTGTTATGGGACAAAAGAAGATGCGAACAAACAAGACTGCTCAGAAACATAACGGATTAGAGGCCAGAACGGAACAGAAAGAGAGGGAGACCGAGCATAAGATGGGTGGACAGCGTAATGAAAGATTCAACGAAGATGGAACTGGACTGGAAACAGTGGAGGAAGCCAGTGGAAGTTACAGAAAAACACAGAAACATTTTATGTGGTGTAATCAGTTGGAAACAATGATTGATGAACAAAGTCCATTAATATTATAGGTATAATCCAACGGATTTAAGGGCCAAAGAAGAAGAAGGCTATGCATTAATATTTCAAGTCCCATAGTTCCGTGATGTTGTTTTCCTTATTATGATTAGATATACAGTTACCCACAATAATGTGTACAGTAAGAAAAATATAAAAATATCTGTGAATATTAAATCAAATAGAAGCAAGTGTATTCTTCTTTGTTTGTGCATATGATCACACAATTATGACTCACTACCACTGTAGCTATGCTGCTATTTTTTCTATTATGATTGGATGTACAGTTACTCCCTATAATGTGTACAGTAAGAAAAATTACAAAATACCTGTGATTATCAAATCAAATAGAAGTAAGAGTATTCCTCTTTGTTTGTGCATATAATCACGCAGTTATGACTCACTACCGCTGTAACTGTACTGTTCTTTTCTCTGTTGTGATTGGAAATATATATATAGTTACCCACAATAATGTATACAGTAAGAAAAATTAAAAAATATCTGTGAATGTTATTTTAAATACAAGCAAGTGTATTCCTCGTCGTTTGGGCATACGATCACACAATTATGACTCACTGCTACTGAAACTATGCTGTTATGTTTTCTATTATGACTGGATATATAGTTACCCACTATAATGTGTACAGTAAGCAAAATTAAAAAACACCTATGTTTGAATATCATTTCAAATACAAGCAAGTATATTCCTCTTTGTTTGTGCATATGATCAGGCAGTTATGCCTCGCTACCGCTGTAACTGTGCTGGTTGTTTCTCTGTTAAGACTGGATATACACTTACACACTATAATGTGTATAGTAAAAAAAATAAAAAAATAATGTGTGAATATCATTTTAAATGCAAGCAAGTGTATTCCTGTTTGTTTATGCATATGATCACACAATTATGATTCACTGCCACTGTAGCTGTGCTGTTACTTTCTCTATTATGATTGGATATACAGCGACGCAGAGTAATGTGTACAGTAAGAAAAATTAAAGAATATGTGTGAATATCATTTTAAATACAAGCAAGTGTATCCCTGTATGTTTGTGCATACGATCACACAATTATGACTCACTTCCACTGTAGCTGTGTTGTTATTTTCTCTATTATGATTGGATATACAGCTACGCACAATAATGTGTACAGTAGGAAAAATTAAAGAATATGTGTGAATATCATTTTAAATACAAGCAAGTGTATTCCTGTTTGTTTGTGCATACGATCACACAATTATGACTCACCCCCACTGTAGCTGTGCTTTTGTTTCTTTATTATGATTAGATATACAGTTACCCACACTTGCGTGTACAGTAAGAATAATTAAAGAATATCTGTAAATATTATTTAAAATACAAGTAAGTGTATTCTTTACTGTTGTGTATATAATCACGCAATTATGACTCACTACCACTGTAAGTGTGCTATTCTTTTCTCTATTATGATTGAATATACAGTTGCCCACATTAATGTGTTTTGTAAGAAGAATCGGAAAATATCTGTTTAAGATGAATTCTAATACAAACAAGTAGTGTAACCATCGTCTTTATGTATCTCATCGTAGTTTTCATTCGGTTCTACTATAACTGTTGTTCCATCCTTTTTCCATCATCATCTGTCCAAATGAATGTGCATGTTACGTTATTAGTGTTCTTATTTTTCTACTTGACTCCGTTGCTTATGTATATTTGAATCCACTGAACTCGATACAGTACCCATTACGAAGTTATTAGTTCTTAGAATGTTAGTACAAATACATTTTTGAAAATATGCAGAAGAAAAATCAGAGAGCAAAGAGTATGGCTCATTTACATATTTCATGCATTGTCGATTATTGAGATACATATTTATTAAAATATCTTTGATATACCAGCGTTTTCATGAATAAAAGTATTCATAACTGAGTGAATTCCAGAAACTGAGATAATTTGCAACAGCAAATTGTGGTTGAAACAAATCAATAGCTAACGTGCGTGTATCATAATTATTGGGTAGTATAATCCCTTCTACTATTTTGAGTGTATGGAACAGATAATGGCAATGCAAATTAATTATGTTGTAAAATATTCACATCAATGCAGGTCGCAACGCCAACGTCAAAAGATAAACATCACTCACGATGTCATTGCGTTGCCGTCTAATTGTTGTAATGACTTCTCTTTTTAATAGCATATTGAACTTTTAGTCTAGGTAATTACATTTGTCCATATTTTGGAGCGATCGGGATAATTTGCCTGCGGAAGTAACGGTACAAATTCTGCGGATGCGCATTGCCTGTATTACTCGCAATTGTGTAGAATATGCAAGCGAATTACAATTAGGTAGTGCATATTCCGGGGCCTTGTTTCAAACTTCGTGATTAGCACTGGAAATTTATATTCGCAATACGGATTGTATATCAGATACCTATGCTCAGCAAACGGACAGCTTCCAAACTCAAATACATTATAGAGTCGAATATATAATCTACGCCCCGCCCTCGTGGGATTAGTGCTATTATCAGTGAATCAGCTTGATGCATTTTCTAATTACCAGACAACGGGCTTGGAGATTTATGCGCCAACAATACACTAAACGAGAAAATGTTCAATAATCTAGTACGGCTTCAAAGATCCGATAATGCTAATGCTAATCACCAATTTAAAGGCTCGCCTTGTTCCTACAAAAATTATTGCAGTCATCGGGGTCATAAACCCTGCTCACAAATGAAAAATAAGACGTTTGCTACTGTAATCTCTAGAAATTTAATCTACTTTTGGTTAGTAGTAATACAAAAGTAAAACTTAAAAGGTGAAATTCCTCCCGAATCTGCTTTACAGAATTAGCTACGATATTCAAGTCTAAATGTCGCGGAAAACTAATTACATTTATCAAAAATGCAATTTGATAACGAACTAAATCAGACTGTGAACAAACAATATCTTGGTATTTCTGTGTAATGTTACTGATAAATTGGTTGCTTCTAAAATGACTATTTAACCACCTACATAACAGGAATTATGCGTAAATCTTAGAGAAAAGCGACGAGACTCTGCTAAAGTTGTGTGTTTCCTAGTCGGAAATAACTGGTGATGGGGGTATCTCAAATGAAATCATTCGAAATATTCGATTATGCATATATCTTGAGATGCGAGTAATTAATTCGAATGATAAAAACTTCTCGAATGAAATAATTCGACATATTTGATTATGCAGCATCTCCGAGATACGAGTAATTCATTCAATGATGCAAACTTCTCGAATGCGGTTGCAACGATGCGCGCATCTTGAATAAAATAATTCGAAATTTTCGATTATGCAGCATCTCCGAGATGTATGTAATTATTCGAATGATAAAAACTTCTCGAATTACATTTGTTTAGTGGCGCGCGCATCTCGAATAAAACAATTCGAAATATTTAATCATGCATGCATCACCGAGATGCTAATGATTCATTCGAATGATTAAAAACTTCTCGGATTATTTTAGTTTCGTTGTTCGGCTGGTAATCGAAGTATCGGTTGTGTCGGTATATGATTTGAGTAGTATTCGAATGAATTTGTCGTTCGAGAATATACTAAAAGATAAACTACAAAGTAACATATTTGACTTGTTTGTTGTGATGGGGCGCATGTGCAGCTGAGTTAGCAAAATTTGTTTTTAGAATTGCGAACCGAGTAAGTTTAAGTTACGATTTTTAATTTCTACTTTTCCATATTTAAATTCAAAAATATTAATTATAGAATTTTTTAGATTGATTAGATTGATTATTATTCAATTAAATGTGTTATTGTCATAAGCTACATAAACAAATAAAATAATTTCAGAAATTTATGTCACTTTTTAAAAATGTCAAATAAACCAAATTTTGAACTTAATCAGTTACGATCATTTGTAGTCTGTCCGGGTTTTGATATTGCCTTTCTGTTTAAAAATTTAGTGGCAAAATATAATATAAAAAACGATTAGTAAATTATAATAAAATAATTAGAAATGTTGTTAATCTTTAATAACTTATAATATAATACGGAAAACCATGAAAAGGCATTTGCATGCGGGTTAATCCTACTCTTTGACGAAACTTAAATAAATACAGAACAGAATCCAGTGGAAAACCGAAAAAACAATTCGAGAAAAAGGCGTGAGTGCCACGGAGTCATCATCGAACGACAGGGTACGAGAGATTTCTCACATTGCCGCAATGCACGCGCATTTTGGATTCGAATGATTAATTGGAATGAATATCTCGATTATTAGCATCATTCCAATACTAATCATTCGATTATTGAAATAAATTGATCATCCCCATCACCAAAAATAACTAAGATTTGTATATAACGATTCTTCTTCTTCTTCTTTGAGTGCTTTATCTCATACGAGACGTAGCGATCGTCTGTCCTATGCCTGTGTTACGCGTTTAAAGTGTCACAGACATAGAGGACTTACAGCTTAATGTGGGCCCCGAACCACGGAAAGTGGAAACACTTAAACTCCAGAGAAGATTTACTAGGCAGAATACCTCGCTGGTTTGCCATTGCCTTGCGAGGGAGAACGGCCGTTAAAAATCCGATGTTGTGTACTGGGAATTGAACCCAGGACCGTCAGCTTAGAAGCGTAACGGGCTAACTTCCAGCCCACGGCCGCCCAATATCACATATTTGATCGTGCATATAAATGATAGAATATCCATGATGGCAGTGTTAATATAATTATCATATAATCAACATTTTCACAAAGAATGACCTGTTAATTGTAAAAATATCTAATAATTGCAAAATTTCTTATTATTTAGTACCGTGTAAAACATTCTCTGAACTGCATGCCGTCATTGAGCGATCGCTACACTACAAGTCCTTGACCGTTACAGTTAATTTTTAATATACATTACAAATTTCAAATATCTACATGAAGTCAAATAGAATTCAGACCAACTTTAAAAAAGTTCACATTTTTCTAGCAACTGAATTAATTTGATGAAAATGGTATCCTATTCAGTATTTCTTATGCCTTTTCAAATTTTAAATTCATGTCATTTTCGCAGATCTGAAAATTCGAAAAGTTTGTTTTCGGCTATATCCGATAGGTTTGATTTTGATTTACCATTATGTAAATTGGTTAAGCGAGCAATCTGTGGCGTAGTGACGTTTTGGTAAACACTAAAACACTGATAGGTGTTTTACATGAATGCATTAATTTTACAGAGTGTATCTAAAATCTATCTATTTCACGTTGAAAGACATTTAGTATAAATTTTAATTTCAAAGCTGGCAGAAAAGTGGTAAATCGTAAAATTGTAGGTTAGTAACTACTACGACAATTTCAATAGAACATATAAGACCTGAACATGTGGGCTACTTGCTACACTGCAATTTTATACTTGTGCATTCCTCTAATTGCATAGTGTACTCTTTTGTATTCGCTAATTTTTTTTAATGCTACATTGAAAATAGCATTTTGTAGATATATTTTAAATAATAAATGATACCCAACATGATGCAAATATAACTTTAATATCAATTAGTGCTTTTAATTGATGATTTAAAAAAAAATAGAAACATTATCTTAAAATCATCCTCAATCATATTTTGTATCCCCTAAAATGCTACCTTAAAAGCGAAACTTATAAAACCTAATAATATAGAGGGTGGTCCGTTAATGAAACGAATAGAACAATCCAAAAAATATAAAAAATATAGAGCGTTTCACAAGAAGAGGAGGGGAAATATCAGAAGTTAAAACAATATATCAATGTATAAAGCACTCCACAAAAAAAAAAACTAGTTAAATCAGAGAAATGCAAAAATGTAACATATATTGGGTGTTTTATTACAAGCAATCTGGGATACGATAACAATGGTTTTTTAATATATACTATTTATAATACTTATATATACTTATATATATATTATACAATACCTATATATATATATATATATATATATCCCCAAAGCTAGTTTTCTTCAATGAAATACTGTAGTGAATAATTTTCATGGAATTTAGAGGGATACAGACATGGTTATTCATCTCATTCGCCATTGTTTTATACCTCAAGAAATGTTTACGTATTTAATATGATCTAATCCCTAAATTAAATTCGAACTATCTTAATCACCTACGCGTAAACTATATTATATCTCAGCAAATGTTGGAAGGTGCTAGAATTAAATTGAAGTCATACATTGTAAAACTATTGATTTGAATTGTTTGAAATAACCTGCAAATTTGTACAGCTGTTATATTTAGCAACTTATTCAGAAATTTATAGTGTTTCTTATACTTTAAATTATATTGTCCAGCCTCTAAAAAGCGCCAATTGGTATTAATATCATTTTTCACAAACTGTTCAATACGGCGCCCGTGGTTTATTTATATCTTAAAATGCATTTTATTAAAACAGGAAAAGCAGGAGGGGCAGACAACATAGAACCTGAGATGATAAAGTGGATGGGGGAAGGACAGAGGTGGCTGGCCCTAATATGTAAAGTACCATGGGAAAAGGAAAGGACTGGGAAAACAACTTAATTCTACCAATCCATAAGAAGGGCGACCATACAATATGTGAAAATTATAGACCTTTTTGCCAATCTTCAGTAGGATTTAAAGTTTATACAAAAATAGTATAGAAAAGATTAAGAAAACAAATAGAAAAAAAATTGGAAGACGAACAAGCAGCATTCAGAGCGAACAAATAGACAAATGACAATACTAGCATAGTGAGTAACTTAGTAGAAAGAGCAATGGACAGCGGAGAACAACTATATTTGACATTCATAGATTTAAGAGCGGCATTTGATATGTTAGGAAAGGAAGTAATATGAGAATCCTAATTGACCTTAAAATAGATAGAAAATTAATACAAGTAATCAAATCGTATACCAAAATGTAACAGCAAAAGTCCAGATACATGGACAAAGATCAGACGACTTCGAAATGGAAAAAGTGGTGAAGCAAGGGGACAGCTTAATTCCACTGCTATTCATCATAGTAACGGAGAGGTTAATAAAACATACGAGAGGGAAAGTAGAACAAACAACAATAGGGTATAGAAACCTCACACCCACAAAACTAGATAGTTACTCTACGCGGATGATATTGTACTAATAGACAAGACATAAACAAAAATGCAATGTATGGTAGATGTGTAGGCACAAGAAATCGAAAACCTAAAAATGGAAATCAAAATAAATAAGAGCAAAATAATGATAATAAATGACAAAAATAGAACAGAAGAGGAAAGAATAATTTTATGCAAAGAAAAAAACACCTGAAGAAGTAACAGTCTACGAATACTTGAGAAGTGTGATAGCAAAAGACGAAAGCCTAGATCTGGAAATAGCGAAGAGAAGGCAAAAGGCAACGAGCATATACTATATGCAGTAAATAAAACTATACTACAGAAAAATTAAATAGACATGATCACAAAGAAGCGAGTGTACAATGTAATTGCCGTACTATACGCATATAGTGAATCATGGGTGCCACTGAAAATAAATGCTATGGAAATGAAATACCTGAGGAAAATAACGGAAAAGACAAAATTTGACAAAGTAAGGAACTCACAAATAAGAAATATGACTAAACAAGAACCTATCATGGAAAAACTGGAGAATAAACAACTGAACTGGTATGGTCACATAGCAAGAATGGACCCAGAAAGAATAGTCAAGAATGTGATAGAGACGGGAAAAAGAAGAAAAAGAAAGAGAGGCAGACTGAGGAAAACCTGGATGGAAGGATAGAGGAAGTGGGGACAAGCAGACAAAAAACCCTAAATGAAATTAATACCTTGGCAGAGAACCGAAAGAAATGGAAGAAGTGGATTAAGGACACTAAGAATATGGAACCCAATCCGACGCCCTAAAGTGCAAAAGGATGTACGAAGAAGAAGAAAATACATTTGCAACCCCTGTGACATTATTTTATACATAAACTCACTTGACTTCTTGAATATGTTCTATTTTTTGCTCTCATCCCCATTTAGTTTAAAAAAATCAAAAATCATTGGAGCTAAACATTAATTTAATGTGTGGATGTGGATGCATTCACACATTAAATTAATGTTTAGCACATCCACACATTAAGACAGGCAATAGAAAAGTTTCAAGAGTACAACAAACGAATGTACCTGGCTTTTATCGATTTCGAGAAGGCATTCGATACGATAGAAAAGTGGGCCTTTTTAAACTCCCTCAAGAGATGCCGCATTGATAGCAGATACATACAACTGATTAAAAGCCTATATGACGAAGCAACAATGACAGTTCAAATCTTAGGCGGAACAGAGCCAATCAGCATTAAAAGGGGAGTCCGACAAGGAGACACAATCTCGCCCAAAATATTCACAAACGCACTAGAAGACATTTTTAAGACATTAAATGGGAAAACATCGGTATTGATATAAATGGCGAATATTTGAATAATCTCCGTTTCGGAGACGATATTGTGCTGCTCGCAGAGAATATGGAAGACCTGGAAAAAATGATAGTAGATCTGAACAACTCGGCAAGAAGTTACGGCCTAAATATCAATGCGTCAAAAACGAATATTATGTCAAACATGAACGATGCTATGCCAATTATGCTTAATAACGAAAGGGAAGTGACAGTGGTCAACGAGTATACCTACTTAGGCCAAAAAACATCCTTTGAGAAAAATAATCAAGAAATAGAAATAAAAAGAAGAATACAATTGGGATGAGCGGCATATGGAAAACTTAGTAGTGTTTTTAAATCCAACTTCCCGCAACACCTCAAAACTCAAGTTTTTAATCAGTGTGTCTTACCAACTATGACTTATGCAGCAGAAACGTGGAGCTTAAATGAAGGAATAATGGAGAAGTTAAGGATTGCACAGAGGAAAATGGAAAGATCGATGCTGAATGTAAGGCTGCAAGACAGAAAGAGGAACGAATGGATTAGAAGAAAAACAAGGGTGATAGACGTGGCAGAATATGTGGCAAGACAGAAGTGGACATGGGCTGGACATTTTCCAAGATGGACCAGGAAGGTGACAGAGTGGCGACCACGAACAACCAAGATGAACCCGGAAAGACGAAAACAAGATGGAGAGATGATATCTAGAAAGTGGCGGGAGTGCAGTAGATGGCAAAAACAAGCAATAGAAATGAGTGGAAAAATATTGGAGAGACGTATATCCAGAGATGGAGTAAAACACGCTGAATATGATGATGATGATGAAACATTAATTTATCCCCATAAATTACTGTATAATATCAGCGCAGTATTCTGGTTTCTTTTAATCTTTAGTAGGAGAATTGCAAATTTCTGCTTCATGTTTTATGCCATTTTAGTTAACGACGCGGTTTGTATTTATTAGTAATAGGCCAGTTGATGTGTGTTTCCTGCAAATAATGTAGAAAATGGGTAAAACATCAACCAAAGTACGAATACGACGCACAATCTAAAATGCAGGTTGCCTTCTATTTACAGTAAAAGAGGAATCATAAATAGGCCTCCTCCTTTTGAATAAAATATAATATTACAAGGGAGACCGTATGCAGACAAGTATAATTCTATATTATAATAAATGTTGCGTACGCTGCGTAGAAAGTAGAGGTGGGTTTATAATTCTACATGAGTAGCACGACTAGGACTAACCCTTCAGCTAACTACTTGTTATGCATTACGTTACATTCATTTTGTTTTCGCAACTAAAAGCGGCTGAATTTTTCATTCCAAGTAGGATGATGTGAGTACTTATTTTACATATACAAGGGAAACGGATATAGTGCCAAAATCTTTGCGTAATGCCTAATATTTTCCGGCCTAAAAATCTTTGTAACGCGCGAGCTTTGGCGAGCATTTATGGGACATTATTGCCTAATACGAATAGAGTTCAACGTTTCTTTTACTTTCTTCGAAGTTTTGTTTTTGTCTCATAAATTTTCGCTCGCTGCTCATACCCTGAAACATTTACATATATCTTATGCTATCGCACAGTCAAATAGTCAAACTTCTGTGCAATTAATAAAAAAACGAGTTCGTGACAGCGCCAGATAAACGACAAAATGAAAATGGTCGGAAAAGCTTCTAAGAACGAAAATCCTCGCCGACGGATAATTAATTGCCACACACATTACAACAGAAACAAGTGTTTGATAGCATAAAAAATCTAAATAGATTAATTTTCCGTTTTTTACACGCATGTTCGGGACAACATAAACACGACGCAAATCAGCAGCCGTCTCTTGATAGCGTACACTAGTTTTCACTATGAAAAACTCCCAGCCATTTATCATTCTTGCCTTGCCGACAATCGATAAAAATGCTTCTAAAGACATTTCTCTAAAGTAGGAAAGCTGCTAATTTCGTTTCTATTCTATTTTGTTTTGGACATTTGTTACAACATGGTTATCTGACAATTCGGGACTTTCCGTTTTATTCGCTTTTTTATTTCTACTTCCAATAACGTTTACGGTTTTTCCGGAGCGGTTCTTAAACTATAACCGATTAGGGCTGGTCGTAGATGCCGCTATCCATATTCAAATGGCGGAGGATCCCTTTGCTTCTTAAATATGATAATAAGGGTAAGTTAAATCCGGGTTAAGAGGAATTTCCGCATTAGAACTACCAACTCGAATATTACTGGACAGCAGCAACTGCATGTCAATTAAGCACGTGGCCAGACAACTGGACAGCATTCCTTGGGTTAAATCAACGAAATGCCTTCAGCATTCCGGTAGCAAATATATCTCCTGATGTATTTATTACTTGTCCACGATATTTGTACTATTCCGTATGGATTATTGTTGGGATGAAATTTAATCAAATCGTCTGTAGGTATTCAATACTTCTGCACCGAGCGATTGTGGCTTTTTTCTCTCATCTCCTTCCGTTTTTCATCAGTTGCACACCGAGATTAAGAATTGGAAATAAAAGATTTAAGATTTTTTAGACGCCATCGAAGCAGGTGTCGCTAAGCTCTAATATGCGCCGCTTTTGATTACAAACGCACATTGATTGTGTACATTTCAAAATCCGTAACCTCTAGATCTGCTGCTGTAAATTATTCAGCAGTATTTAGTATTGATTGTGGCCTAGCTGCAATCAGCACTGTATGTAACTGTGCAAACAATAACATATTCCTAGCACAGGATATACGGATGTAGATGTGCAGAGATTGTGATAATTAGAAGATTATGGTACGTGTGTTTAGGGGCAACCAATAGAATATATTATAATATCGGACGTAGAGGATCAAGTATGCAAAACTAGATTGTAATACAGTAAATAGTTACTCAAAAGTAAACCTTCCAAATCTACTGGCAAATAAATAAGAGCAAGCCCATATTTATTCCTGATCGTTTCATATAGAATCGGGGAAAACAATAAATCAACAAACTAGATGCCTAATTCATATACAGGTAACCTTTCTATAACAGGGCAGATAGGTTCCTAGAAAATGCCGTGTTGTGTGAAACCCTATTATATGAGACACAGAACCAGTACAAAAAGGCGGGTTAGGACCCGAAAACTTATTAGAAACAAATAAAGTTTTTTAAATATACAGTGTGTCCGGGAAAACGTGGGAAATCTCCCGGATATGAAACAACATGTGAAAAGAATACTACAAGTTCATATAAACTTTTTTCGTATAGGCCTCCTCTTCGGAGATATGGGCTCTCAAAGAGCTCCAATGGAATTAAGTTTATTACACATAATTATTGAACTACCAGGTATATTCCAATTTTTTTTAATATGATGTTTACCAGGTAATACCCTTCAAATTACTATCCCGGAAAGTGTTGTGAATTACTCACAGCTGCAGGGACGGACTAGCTGTGATACTCATGACCCCATTTTTTTACACCCTTAATGATAAGAACTTTGGACAACGTTTTTTACATACCTTTAACTACTGACTAAAAATTAAGTACTCCATTCATGTCGCTAATCCTAACCGTTTTCGAAAAAATGTCTTTTTATTTACACTGTTAGTCCCCTAATTTCTGTCGGGCTGAATATGGAAAAGAGGACTTTTCCCTTGTCACCAACATAGTTTCCATAAATTGTTAAACTTTAACTGCTTAGTTAAAAACTTCGTAAGAGAGTTCAACATGGGCTCCGTGAAGTCTGATGCACTCGTGGGCAAGACGAATTGAGGACTGCTGTACCCGCCACAATAACCCAGCATTGTTCCTTATTTGATCACAATGAAACGTGATTCTCCGTAGAAGTTCCTCTCTACTATTGACCGGAGTGGAATGCACCAAGATTTTGAGATGTCTCCACAGGTAAAAATCCAACGGCGTTAGGTCGGGAGATCGAGGAGGCCAGGCAATAGGTCCTCCTCTACCTATCCAAGGGTTTGGATAGACGTTATTCAGGTGCTCCCGCACAGCAACGCTGAAATGAGGTAGTGCCCCATCGTGCATGTAGTACATGTTTCGGCGGGTTTCAAGTGGTAAGTGCTCTACTAAATCGTGAAAAGCGTTCTGGAGGAACTCCAAATAAAGTTGTCCATTCAGTCGTGTCGGCAATACGAATGGTCCAATCAAAAAATTGCCAATGATTCCTGCCCAGACATTAATTGTTTGGAACTGATGTTGATGATACGAAACAATAGTTGCATGAGGATTTTCATCAGCCCATACATGTGAGTTGTGTAAATTCATGGTACCATTTTTGGTAAACCCTGCTTCATTCGTGAAGAGAATAGTGCTAATGAAGTTTACATTATTACGTTGCTGATCCAATAGCCAGTTTGCAAACTGCATTCTACGGGGAAAATCTTCAGGAATCAGTTCATGCACTTTTTGCAAATGATATGGATATAACAGCTGTTCTTGAAGAACATCATGTACTATTGTTTTCGGCGTATTAAACTGCGCTGATAATTTTCGAGTGGTCGTTGAAGGAGTGTCATCTACAGCATTTAAAATATTTTCCTCTAATTGCGGCGTACGTACTGTTCTTTCAAGACCAGCATCAGTACTTTTTTTCCCAAAATTTCCTAAAATTATGAAGAAATTTAATAATATTACCTTATTAAATGGAATCGCCTACCATTCTCCCTTAGGCGTTGGTCAACTCGTTGAAATGTTTTGTGATCTGAAAGAGTACGATTAGGAAATCTGTCGTGATAAAACCTCCTGGCTTCCAAAGCATTGCCAGATGCAAGACCATACATCAGATGCATATCTGCATACCTACTCAATAAACGTGTATTCCATATTTCGAATTATTTCACAATTAATTTCTTCACGAAATCCAAAAATCAGTAAATTGATAGCGAAGTAAAGAATCAATGTGTCAGCGCTATGAAAGTTGACAAGTTCTAAAATGCAGGATATTTATTTCTTTCGTACTTACCAACGTTTGCAACAACAATACTTTGTTTTTGGTGCCGATAAAATAAAACGAACCTTTTTTGCAAACCTAGATCGAACTGCAATTCACAGAATTAGACGTTTTCAACTAAAGACTTAAACCTTAGTTTTGGATCGAATTTTGTTTATCATAAGGTTGAAGGTTGAACATTTGATAGGAACAAAGATGTATCTTTTATCGAAATACGCCAAATACATGATGTAAATAAAATGACGTTTTTTCGAAAACGGTTAGGATTAGCAACATGAATGAAGAGTACTTCATTTTTAGTCAGTAGTTAAAGGTATGTAGAAGAGGCACAATCAATAACGACAAATTTGCACAAATAACGTTTACCAATAAACATGCGGTTTATCTGCAATTAACAATCAACGATACTCAGATGCCTGTAAAAACTGAAACTAAATATCTTGGGTTACATCTAGGCCAGAAACTCTCTTGGAACACACATATCAAGACAAAAAGAAAACAACTAGATCTTAAAATTAAACAGATGGATTGGTTAATCGGCAGACGTTCGCAACTCTCGTTATCAAATAAGGTACTTGTTTATAACGTTATATTAAAACCTGTATGGACCTACGGGATCCAACTCTGGGGTTGTGCCAAAACATCACACACGAAGATTCTTCAAAGATTCCAATCCAAAACACTACGCAACATTGCCAACGCTCCGTGGTATGTATGAAACGAAACCCTCCACTGCGACCTAAAAATCCCCTACGTAACTGAAGAAATCAAAAAACTTACAAGTGCCTACTTTAGTAAACTGGAAGGACATCAAAATCACCTAATAGACCAACTTACCAACTTGCCAGCAGTTAGAAGATTGAGACGCAACTGGCCACGTGACTTAGTTCAGGACCAATAAATGTAATGTCCATCATGTGAATTCTCACTTATCACATTTACTTATTACTTAAACTCTAAGTAGATTGTAAATTTGCTAATAAATATCAATAATAAAAAAAAATCTGCATTAACAGTATGACGATCCTCCACTGTTGTAGTGGAAACATGTCCAGTAATTCCAAAAATGTATCGGCAATTTTTTTGTTTCGGCTTTTTTCACGAACAACTTTAGTTGGAGCCGATTCAATCTCAAAGACCCAAACTGCCGACTGTTGCTATCTTCAGGGATCATAGCAGTTTCACGTTTCATCACCTGTAATAATGTTGTACACCAAATCAGACAATCCATTGTCACAGCGATCCAGCGTAGATCTGCACCATACCACACGAGTTTCTTTTTGAACTGCTGGGGTCAAATTCTGGGGAATCCAACGCGCACAAAGCTTACGTACCATCAAATATTTGTGTATAATCGTGTCAATTGCTTTCACACCAATGTTTAAAGTCGCTTGAATACTTCTGTTAGTAACACGCCGATCCTCTTCCATCATGTTTCGTACAAGACCAATATTCTTTTCGGTAACTGCGGTATTTGGCTGAGGAGCTCGAAAGTTGTCATTTAAGGAAAGTCGACCACGTTGAAATTTATTGTACCACCGCCTTACTGTAGCTAAGGAATACGACTTGTCACCAAATACCCGATTGATTTCCTCAAAACATTCTTTACGGCTTAAGCCACGGGTGCAATTGTAAAAAATCATAGCTCGATAATGCTTTACTCAATTCCATGATTTCTTGGGGAAAATATTATATTAAAAACCTTCAAATATATTCCACAACTTTCACTATAATTAAACAACTACATTAAAATGCCAAGCAAAATTTCCTTCAACATATCATACGTCTGCTAGATAGCCTCAGCGGATAGAATACAATCCTCGTATAACACAAAACCAAAAGTAACAAAATATAACTATTTTCATTTTAATATCCTTAATTTAATAATTTTCTTCCTCATCACTGGTCGCTACAAACAAGCGTAAACGTTTTTCGCTTAAATCTTCACGCTCTAAAGCCTTTTCACCATTTGCGTCTTCTACCGTCTTTAAAAAATCTTTTAATTTTGGTTTGTTTGCTGTTCCTTACAAGGTCGTTGTAGTTTTCCTGGTATGGAGATAGCAGTTTTGCAGTTCCCTTTTGAATTTTCGGCTTCTTTTAGCTGTGGGTCTGCATTCAAGAAAATATTTCTATATTTTTAGCTAAGCTTGGGCCCGTAATTTTTTTAATGTTAATTTATTAACTTCACAATCTTCATCAGTGCTGTTATCCTCATAATCGGCTTGATTTACAACTTCTGATGCCATTTTCAGCAAATTCGTTTCGCCAATTTCTTCTTCCATCAATAAATCTTGCACGTTCTGAATAGACATATCCTGAAAGTTCTAATATGCCACCAATTTAATTTATTGATGATTCAAGCCCATTTTTTATTTTAACAGACGATGCCACATCTTTTTCCAACAGGCATTTAGCGTTGATGTTTTTAGTTCTTCCAACGCTAAGGATATGATTTCGATATAGTGCTTAATTGAAAATTGCTTCCAAGCTTCCATTGCAGCAATTGATCTCAATTCCGTTGTCTAAAATCCATTGTAATGATCTCTTGATGTAGTAAGTTTTAAAGGTATAAACAATACCTTGAACCAATGATTAGAGCAACGAAGTAGTGTTTGGTGGTAGAAACACTGCTTGGACATTGGGATGTCTCAAATCTTGTGGGTGGCCTGGAGCATTATCTAATAGTAACAGCGCCTTGAAGTCGAAATTCTTCTTTTTTAAATAATTTTCAACCTTTGGCACAAAAGACTATAAAAACCACTCTCTAAATAAATCTCCACTTACCACCTAAGTTTCTGAATTTGCTTTCCAATGTACCGATAAGGTATTTTTATTTACGCCTATGGGTGCACGGGTATTTGAAGATCTATGAACAAGCAAGGGTTTTGTCAGAAACTTTTCTGATGCAATACTACACAAAAGCGTTACACGATCTTTAGATACCTTAAATCCGAGTGCATTGTTTTCTTGTTTCGATATAAAGGTTCTATTAGGCAGTTTTTCCATAAAAGCCTAGTTTCATCGGGCATTAAAAACTTGATGTGGTGTGTATCTTGCTCTTTTATAAGTTTTTGAATTTTTGCTGGATACGTTCTCACAGCTGCATGATCAGCCGATGCAGATTTTTATGCTATGCATTGCAAAACGCTTTTTGAACTTTTCCAACCAATCTTTACTTGCCACAAAATCTGGACTGACAGAAGATTCTCCATTTTCTTTAAGGTGTTTGTAAATTTTAAGAGCTGTTTGTTTAATGTTTTTGCCGTCCAATGGAATCCTGTTTTAGCAGCTATCTTCAATCAAAATGCTGAGTGTTCCAGTTTTTCAATTATTGGCACACGGGGACGAGATTCATAGTTTGCAGATATCGAAGATTCTACAGCAACAGCATTTCTAATTTTCTTTTCATTTTTCTTAATAGTCCAGACTGTTGCTTTATTTAAATTTAGAGATTTTGCAATGTGTGATGCTTTTCCTCCTTTTATAAGATGATCCAAAAATATTATTTTTACATTCAGAGACATGTAGATTGCTGTAGATTGTTTGTACGGGGAGAGTTGTTTTGCCCTTTGGCACTGCAACCCCTTGGGCCTATTATGCATCCCCTTCTGTCGCTAGTCGCTAGTCGCTATCAAGTAGATCCGTCCCCTTTATCAGGTCTAGGAGTTTGTTGATCAGACTGGCTTGCGGATGTATCTCGTATTAGTACCCTTAAAGATTTGATATCTTCTATGAGCTAAGGCTTCGCATTGGAATATTATGTGGGAGGCTGTTTCTTCTTCCTCGTGACACAGCCTGCATATAGGATCTTCGTTAAATAGCTCTATGTTGTAGAGGTGTGTCTGAAGTGTCAGTGTCCCGTTAGGAGTCCTGTTCCTACTACAATTTGAGTCCTACTGAGTTGTAGCACTGTTTTGGTAAGCTTGTGGGGGCGGTTGCCCATTATACTTTAAATTTAGGAATGATAACATTGGCAAAACGTCAGAAATAAACAACAAACCATCAGTATTGTTGTTGGTTCCGCCTAAGTATATAAAGTACGTATAGCGCAGGAACTGGCGGAAAATGATTTCGACAGAATAGTTTACGAATGGATCATAGAAACGACAATTTTGCCAACTTAGTTGTATTTTGGGATGAAGCTGCTGTCCATTTGCATGGCTTTCTCACCAGACACAACTATAGGTACTGGTCTGATACTAACCCACATTGGATGGAAGTTCATACCCAGCGACCTCAGAAAATCAACGTATGCGCAGATGACCTTGGTCGATCTCTTACTTATTGAAGCGAATCTTACTTCCGCAATGTATCTTTAACTGTTCCAAAAAAATGTTCTTCCTCCAATTATTGAACTTATCCTGTGAACCCAACGAAAACATTGGTTTCAGTAGGATGGTTCGCCTCCCTAATATGAATTTGCAGTACGTAATTATTTAGACAACATTTTTCCTCATTGATAGGTTCGGTGAAGAGAAACCGTGGAGTGACCCGCTCGATCTCCCAATTTGTCCCCTTCGGACTGTTTTTATGGGGTCATCGCGTGTATGTAAATAGGTCAGAAAATTGAGAAAATTTAAAAACCGAATTCGTGCTGAAATAACTGCTATTCCTGACAATTGCTAACATCAATGGTGTCAAATACGCGGCCCGCAAGACCCTAAAATGCGACCTGCGGCCCGAAGTTTGCAGTAGATTCTATTAAAATAATAAAATGGAGTTAAAGAGATATAATATACATGTTTCTCTTTCCGTTGTGTCGACTCGGTTTTTAAGGTTGCTATCAACATATTGTATCTCCCATCTCTGACTGTGTGGATTAGTTGCTCCCTATTAAGGCCTAGCCAGTTTCTTATGTTAATCATCCAACAGGTGGTCCTTCTTCTGCCCCTTCCACGTTTTTCTTCTATCTTCCTTTCCAGGATATATTGCAAAATATTATATTTTTCTTTAGGATTATGTGTCTAAAATATGCAAGTTTGTTTTGTTTAATACTCATTTCTAGTTCTCTTTGCTTTCTCAGCCTGTGAAGAACTTCATCATTTGATATCCTGTCGGTCCATGGGATGCGAATAATTCTTCTGTAAATCGGCATTTCGAATGCATTCAATCTGTTAAACACTATCTTTTTAACAGTCCATACTTGGTATCCATATAGAACTGCTGACTAGCTATATATATACATATATATATATATATATATATATATATATATA
>JABXWE010008949.1:0-20787 GCA_014611495.1 Limonius californicus | reverse complement strand
AATTGCGCTCTTTCCGGCGTGGTTTCGAATCCCCGCTGGGGCGACCGCAATTCAGTTAGTTAAGTTTAGGGTGCATGCTGCATGAATGGTTAGTGTGTAAGGGACGCCCGCACCCCCTGAAGTAATGCGAAAGCGGTTCCGGGGGGGGAACGGTAGTATGAATGTGTGGGAAAAAAAAAAACAATTGTAAACAGTCTTTTCTGATGGTGCTTCATTACCAAAAGTTGAACGAAGCGATTCTATGCATTGCTGTTGAGTTAGGCCTTTACTAATATCGTGAAAATCATCCAACGAAAACCTTCACGTGAAATTTCCATTTTTTCACAAAATTATTATTTTAAACGCTCACTGTAAACAAACTACTCAGTCAATTTTTAAGCTGCCACTGTTTTCACAAGAACAAATGTCAAATTTTATGAAAATATTTATAACACATCTCAATAACGCCACCTAGTGATCGTTTGTAAAAACTTAAAAGGCTGCCCTCGTATGATAAGAAACACATCGGTTGAAAACCCATTTCGAGAGGAGTACAATGAATATTTTATTTTCTAATCATTCTGAGAGCTACATGTTAAAAAAATATATCATAAATGTAAGTTAAACGCCGTTTAATGTAAGAAACGTTGAAAATGTACACCGTGTCTTTTTTGACAAATGCCAATCAATAATTGAACCCGTTTCTTATATTGTATAACATTTCTAGTGAGATTTTCCGTGCTGCAGATTCTCACTATTGTACGGTTTTGTTACATAAACTTTAATTTCGAGATATCCCCACATAAAGGTATCGAATGGTGTAAGGTTCGGATATCTTACTGCTCACTTAATTTGACCACTTTTTCTAATCCAATTTGAAACAATTTCGTCTAAATATTGACGTATGTTCACAGCGTAGTGCGGTGGAGTCCTTTTTGTTGATACGATAGCCTTTAGTTGGGTAAATCAGGATGCATCTCATTTAGAAATAAAGCCGCCAAACGTGGCACGAGATCTTGTCGAAGAAAAGATATCTTGCTCCATTAAGACTATTGTTGGAGAATTTTGGCCCTATTACTCAATCACCAATTATCTCAGCCCATTTGAATTAGTTTTTGTGGGTGCTGAGAATGGGTTTCTTCCATCCAACGCGTGTTATCATAAGCCCAATAACGACAGTTGTGCCGATTAACTTCATCATTTAAACTTTTGTCCGAAAAAAGAATCAATTTCAAAGATATTTGGTTATGGTTGATAAAGTCCATCATTTGTTCGTAAAATTCTATTCCACGATCCCGGTCATCTTCAGTTAATTCCTAAATCATCTGTATCTTGTAAGGAAACATCTTTGTAGTTTTAAATATTTTCAGGACACCGGTGTTCCTGATATCGTTGTCACGCGCCAGTTACCTAGCTGGAGTTTGAATTACCCTGAAGAGTTAACAACACGTTAAACCTGGCATCGTCTCCAATAAGGGGTCGTCGTGGTCTAGGCACATCCCTCATATGAATCAACTCCAGATATCGTGTCTCAATTTTACTGATTGTACCCTGACTAATAAGTGGTAAATCCAAATGCTGTTCTTTAAATAATAGCACAACCTCAGCCTGAGTTCGGCACATTTCACCACATCCGATCATCATTAAAAGGTCTTCTGTTAAATAAGGCATTTTTCATCTAATTTTATCGAGCTTATCAGTATCTTTAGGTAGAAGACGTCGAAAAAGTTGCGGCAAATGAGTTACGGCAAGAAAAATAATGCACACCTGCAACAATGTATCAGGTATGAAATCGGGTAAATCTCACCGGTTGCAAAATGTAAGAAATAGTTTTATTCATCGATTAGCCTTCTGCCAATAAAGGCATTGTGAACATTTTGAATACCTTTTACATTGAACAGCATTTAACTTAAATTGTAAGATATATTTTTTTAAATCAGTAACTTCTTAAAATAAATATAAAATAAATCATGCATTGTATTCCTCTTGAAATGAGCTCTCATACCATGTGTCACTTGACTTACCTTACATTTGACAAAAAAAGTTAGGGATAGTTGCAATGGATGAAGATAAACTAAGAACATGCCCGCTGAAATGTAGCCAGTGAGCGACTAACATTGATGTGTTTTAGGAATTTTTACAGAAATATTGTATATCCAAGTTACAGAATTTATTCCAGTTACGGTTTCCACGCGATGTATTAATTCCATATTCCACTTGTTTTAACTATTTCGTTGCGATGGGTTCCTACTATTATTGCAAGCTAGATATTTCGCGTTCACCGTATGGTACATGTTGGTATACATTCGTTTGGCTCGGAGTGTATTGTTCGAGCTGTTGTCAGACAGCACTTCATACCTCTATGGTATTAGCCAAGTTACATATATCTGCGTCGGTTAGTTACACAACAGAGCGACGTAGAGTATAGCTCAGCGGTACCTAGAGTTTAAATTACGTGTATGTTATGGAATGACGGTTTGTTTTATTGAATAACACGAAATTAGTTTTACTCCAAAGCGTCTTTCTAATTACGTGCCATTAGCATGCAATCACATGTTTGTAGTTTAAACTAAGTATGTACTGTTTGAATTGCAAAACTGAAGGTCATCCTACGGTCACGGCATTTTGTAATTTCTATATTAGTATTGACCCCATTTCAAAGTAGTACTGGCAAATCATAGCTACTAACTTTAAATTAAAATTTAAAATGCATTTAATTATAATAATACGAGGGGAGTCTTTTATGTTATCTACCTGGCTATGGAAACCAAAATGCTATCATGATAGTTTTATTATGTCAAATCTCCGCGACATTTTAGAGTGTATCCTCCAAGTTTGATACAACTCACTTAGGATTTGTCATTTCTGTATAGAGTTAGAGGTGCAAAAATAAATAATCTAAAACACAGAAGCGTCATAAAATTTCTATCGAAAGAAGGCAATTATCCAAATAATATCAATGAGAGAATGGTGAATCGATGAATAACACCACAGTCGAATCCCACAAATTAGATTTAATTGTTGTTAAAAGTGTAAATAGGTAACGTTAACGTTTTCGAACCCACTGGGGTCCATCTTCAGACTAGAATATCATATACATTAATTCAAGTGAACAGAAAAAGCAAGAATAAACTTAGCAAATAAGTGAAAATCTCAAAAAACAAAAATCTGAAGGATTGTAGGAAAAATTTTCTTTACAATAATACCATCATTAAACTAAACACTTCATATTTAATAAAACTCAACATAGGTATTATGGCAACGCTGAAAATAAATAATATTCTAAATTAAATCAAAGCATGGTAATGAAAGATATTTTAAATTTAAAATGTAAAAACCCAACCATTTGGGCCGTAGTATAATAGAATTAACTTAAAGCGGGAAACTGAACACCATATTGAGTAATAACTCGTGGTGTCAGACAAAGAAAGAGGCTGTAGCGACATCTACTATGAAAACTATAGACTAACAAAAGTAACCTGTACAGGTATGAAACTTGGATATACCCAAATAAGAGATAATAAACATAAAATTTAACTTTAAAAACTTTTTGAAATAACAAATCAAAATTAAGAGAAACCAAAATAGTCATCTAACTATTACGGTAAACTGTTGAAAATGTAAGGTAAATTGTTAATAGTAATATCTTTTAAAACATAATCAGGATGGTCATTATGAAATTTCACTGCTTTATTGATTTCCATCATTTCAAGGAGATTCAAACGTAAACCTTTATCACAGACATGTAAGATCTCGAAGTCTAAATTCTGGTTAATATTGTGGTTTTCCAGAATACTGTGACTAGCGAACGCTGATTTAAAATTAATGTTCAGGTCTAAAGTAATCAGATTGTTTTTAATAATCTTTTTATGCTCATCGATCCTAGTAGTAATGGATCTGCCAGTTTGACCAATGTAAAAAGCAGGGCAACTATTACAGAGAATTTTATAAACACCTGACTGAAAATGTAACTCGATTTTATCTTTATTACGAACTAACAAATTATTTAAAATAAGGGGAACATAAAAAGAAATCTTTATATTAACTTGTTTAAACACATTCCTAAGTTTAGTGGACAGGGGGCCAAAAAAGGGTAACCAAAAGTATTTATTAGATGGGTCTTTTCTAGTGATGTCTAAATTGGTCAACTGTCGGATTTTAAAGGATCTTCGAATTCTATAAAACAAACTGTTAATAATCTCAGAAGGATATCCGTTATTGTAGGCAATATGATGAATAATGTTAAATTCGTTGTTGAATTCATGTTCTTCTAACGGAAAAGAAAAAAGGCGATGGAAAAGAACCTGAAAGAGGCTAACTTATGACAAAGGAGGTGAAACGAATCAAATGGGATGACGTGATCTGTAGTTGAAGGTTTTCTGTAAATGCTAAATTTCAAATTACTGTCAGGATGAGAAACTAAAATGTCCAAAAAGGCAAGACAAGGGAAGATGGACCTCAGTGGTTTCGAAAACGTTAAAGTAACCTATTTACAATTTTAACAACAATTAAATCTATTTTGTGTGATTCAACTGTGGTTTTATTCATCGATTTATCTACATTATCCCATTATGAAGCCTACGGACATTAACGAGAGAATGGTGGCTGTGTATAGGGCAAATAGCCCATCCTATTTTCAAGTTAAATTTTGGTTTAAGCAATTCAAATGGGTACGGAGTCCATTCAGGATGACCCAAAGTGTGGAAGACCTCTTGAAGCGCAAACACATTTGACCATAAAGAAAATGAAGATTTGGTGTTGACTGATCTTTGAATGACAGTTTCAATTATTGCATGAGAAGCAGGAATATCAGAATCATCTGTTTTTAAAATCCTTCATGGAGATTTGGGAATGAACACGGTGGATTCTCAGGCTGCTCACTCCTGAACAAAAATTGTGTAGGCTACAAATTTGTGAGGATAATTTGGCGGCTTTATCCTAAGATGAGGACTTCTGCTTTAATATTGTAACTGGGGATGAGACCTGGGTACACCACTGGGGCGCACCGATTAAACAAGAGTCCACGCAATGGCTTCATAAGGGTTCTCCACCACCCAAGAAGTCGAAGATGCAATTCACAGGGGGAACAGTGATGGCCACACTTTTCTGGGATACTGAAGGGATTGTATGGGTTGAGTATATGCCAAACGGGTCTACAATAACAGGAAATGTCTACAAAGAAACAATAATCAATTTGAAAGCTGTACGCGAGAAAAGACCTCACAATATTGCCCAGAAAACTGTGCTTCTGCACGACAGCTGCAGGATGCATAAAGCACGAATCGTTAAAGAAGCAATTGATGAATGCGGCTTTGACGAATTACAACATCCACCGTACAGTCCCGACCTCGCCCCCTGTGACTACTATCTCTTTCCATAACTCAAAAAGAACTTGAGAGGGCGTCGCTTTTTATCGAATGAGGACTTGAAAACCTCTGTGGAGTCGTATTTTGCAGAATTATCAAAAGAATTTGTTTTTTGAAGGCGTGGCGTTATTAGAAAAACGTTGGAATAAGAGTGTAAGCGTTAATCGTTCTCATGTTGAAAAATAAAATTGTTCCCTAACTTGTTTCCTTTATACTTAGACATATAACATAAATAACGCCCCTCGTAATGTATTAGTGAAGTAATAATTCGCCAACAAACACTGTTTCAAATATTAGATTATAAACGCTTACAGCGTTCTGAAATACTAACACTGGTCTAGGAACCATTAATGCATCTCTAAACTCTTAAAACTAAATTCGTAAAATTGCTTGCCATGTTGCTGGGGTTAATAATTTATTTTAAGAAATTTATGAAAATGCTACACATTTTCAAGCTCGTTTGACGATTTTTACTGATATTTAAAAGTTGATATCTTCTGAAATTAGAACTGCCTAATATGTAAACATGCTATCAACAAAAATTCACTTCAGTCGCGTTTAAAAAATAAAACAGATGTCTGCAGCATATTTTCTATTAAAAGTCTTCATCACCTACGAGTTGTCAGTTCTAAGGTTTACCTTACGCAATTCCAATATTTAAGAAACTATAGGAGATCCTTCAGCGATCTGGTAACCAAGAATAAAATGTAACTGTTTACGTCGACAAACCATTATATTTGTTTACCTGTGCGCCACTGGGATTCTACGTTTAGCTGAACGCTGGAAAACGAACGGCTGCTAATGTGGAAGATGGTACGTATATTATATAATAAAATAAATTTATTAAACAGCCTTGGAATTATTCTGATTGTGTGCAAATCAGATACATTTTTAAGTTGGGGTTGTGCGCATTATGTTTTTAAAGAATGGTAAGATGAAGAATTTCACTTTCACATTCACTACGTTTGGTAATTGTTCATCACAAGTTCTTATGATTCTACTGATAATTTTTCCCCTGATTTCAAGCTTCGATATGTTGTTTATTAGCAATTAAAAACGGGAAGTGGAGAGGTAACTTATTGACATAGCTCGGTTACAATAGAAAACGCTAATTTTAGCCTACATATTTTGAGTCACTTTAATAGCGTCTTGATAAAAGAACATAGAATTTTATATTACCGAAATGGAACAATATTAGACAAGAATCGTAACCACTATTCCATATAACTATTTCGTACAAAAAGAATACGAAAAATGTTTTAGAATAAATAAAAGACCATGGTTTACACATGAAGTAAAAAAGTTTGGTTGCCCAAAAAAAGAAAAGCGTACTTAAAATATAGAAGCAGTAAGAAATATAGTAAATGCCAGGGTAGATACAATAAAGCGAGACTACTGGGAAAAATTCTCAATATGCTTATGGACCAAGATCTTTACGGAGAGCAAAGAAGAATATGGAAAATGATAAAGAGAAGAAAAGCACCAGTTAATAAATACATTAGATACAATCTAAGATTGATCCAAAAGAGTGGGAAAAACTGCGGAGAACAAAGACCCAGAGAAAGAGCTAGAAGCAACTTTTGAAATTTTTTTGAAACAAATAAAGAAGATTATTCCTAAGTTAAAGAACAGAATAGCGCCTGGCATTGATGAAATAACAAACAAATTCATCAATTGCGGAGGTGAATCACTAGCGAAGCAGCTGACATCCTTGTACAGGAAGATATATGACACTGGAATAATACCACTACAATGGAAATCAAGCATCACAGTTCCCGTTGTTAAGAAGGGTGATAAGAAAGAATCCAAAAACTATAGAGACGTAGTGTTACTTACTGCTGTCCTAAAACTTCTATCTATCATAAGAAATATGCAATCATGTAGAGATATCCGAAGAGCAACAGGGCTTTAGGAATAATAGATCCACAATCGACGCAGTATTTATACTCCGCTAGATAATCAACAATCCATTGAATTTAATAAACCGGCTTTTTTATGCTTCGTTGACCTCAGCCAGGTTTTCGATAGGGTAAAATTGAGAAATATCGTGAACGTCCTCAACCGGAAACAAGTAGACCCCAAGATAATAAAATTAGTAAAATGAATGAATACAAACAACACAACGCGGAAACAACAACAAGTGGAAAAAGGACTCAGCAAAGAAATACTAGTAGCTTCTGGTATCAGACAGGGCGACAGCCTCGGCCCTGCTCTATTCAATACCATCATGGATAGAATAATTGAGGACGTTAAAACAACAAGTGAACGCTACCGAGTAGGAAACAATCAAATAAATATCCTTTGTTATGCAGATGACACCGTTCTCGAATCTGAGAACGAAGACAACCTGCGCTTCCTGTGTAAATTCAATCAAACATCTAATAGATAATATAATGTGCAGGTATCCATAACAAAAAAGAAGTCTAGGGTAATATCCAGAGAACCGGTGAGATGCAAGTTGATGGTCAACGGCCAAATAATCGAACAAGTGTCTTCATTTAAACACTACATCCAGAAATAAGAACAAAATCAAAGAAGTACGTGCGCAAGTCAATAAAGTAACATTCATATCAAACTACCTGCGCCACATTATATGGAAGAACAAATTCATGTCTTCCGAAAACAAAGTTCCCATTTACATAGCAGCCGTACGTCCGATACGAACTTACGCAGCTGAAACGAGAGCGGAAACCTCAAGGACCAAACAAATATTACAGTCATCAGAAATGAGAACAGTAAGGTCGATAACAGGTGTCACGCTAAATGACAGAATCAGAAGCGAAGAAATAAGACAGAGATGTAAGGTACAAGACATAGTGCGTTGAACAAGGCGGCTTGAATGGAACGCCACGTAGAAAGAATGGATCAAAGCCGGTTAACGAAAATAACCAAAACGGAAGACCGCATGGGACGACCTCCAAAACGTTGGGTCGACTCATAGACATCAGCGTACCAAGAATATCAAGCCAATAACGTCAAATATTATACGGCTAAAACCCTAGACCAAGAAGAAGAAGAAGAAAAACGTTCTAATAGTGAGGAACCCTTTTTAAGTAATATAGATTAGGTAGTCAGTTCTAGACAGTTTATATCTTCTCCGAAAAATCCCTGAGATAACGCATTTTGTGATATCACAGTGTCTATATTTGAATAACTAATTATATTATCAGTTATTTTATGCGAAGCTATATTTTCTATTGTTTATTTTAATACTGTAACCTTCAGCAAATACCTTCATATTTGATATTCTTATATTTAGCACAACTTTATGAAGTAACTCAGTTGTACATTACCAAGACCAAGATTGTGATCAGTGTAGAACGTATTTTACGTATATAATCACTTATTACAACTTAAACTCTACAAGTATGTTTAAATACTTAATATATTGTTTCCCAGTCCTAGTCCTAGTTGCTACAATTTTCTGTCCGCCTTGTAGTGCTCCTGCAAGTTTCTACTTGCTATGTGTCCTGAACTTTCTCATTCCATGCCCTTCTAGGACGATGTCTTTTCCTTCTATTTGGAGAATGCCATATCCATAACATATTTGACCATCTTCCAACTGCCATTCTGCACATATGACCATACTACCTCAATCTCTTTGCGTCTATGGAGTCTATAATAACCGTGTCTATAACAATTTCTTCCCTTATAATTGTATTTCGCACCACATCCTGTCTTGAAATGATAAGCTATTCAGTTTAAAATGTATTAACTGTCAGTCCCCAACGCTTATAATCATCATCCAATTTACACAGCATATATATATAAATATATATGTTATATACATATATATATATATATATATAACAGTTTTAGATTATAAGAAGTATATACAAAAAACTGATTACAACTCTAACAAATTTATTAATTTCTAAAAGTGTTATTTCTTTTACGGGGCAGCCATCTTAGCTAAAATAATAAATAACAATTTATAAGAGAGTATATGCCGCATTTTTAACTGGTTAAGTTGGACACCTATACGATAACACTTAACTTGTTTTATTCAGTATGTGGCTACCGAGTAGGGATTAATTTAATACACGATATTTTATTGCAATTCAAAGAATGAATGGAAACTTTCTTACTATATGTTTTCTTTCTGTGCGCAACCTCAAATATACTGGCATCAGAGGATGGCACACTGAAAACCAAAACGATTTACTAAAAAAATGCCAACTGAAACATCCAAAATTAATGCCTTTTTGGTGTTCAGACGCAAGAATACTTTTATATGCTACGATCAACTAAAGTAACGACACTACTAACATTCATGTATATTAATTTTAAATAAAACAAGGAAACATATTACGTCAATTAAATATTCCTGACCACACTAAAACCATTTCCGCTAGATATTAGTTTTTCAAAATTAATATTATGCTTTGGACGTGAACTACTACTAAAATAGGAATTGATGAGAAAAGTAGTTCGATTATTATAAGTTTCTCTTCCGTTACCCATATTGTATTGTATTGATTTTTGATTGAGCCAGATCTAGGACGCGGATTTCCAAGCATCTCATTGCACTCATGGCATATTTGAACCATTGCACAATCTAACTATAAATTTTACCTATCTGGGGTTATTCTAACTCCAGTAGGAATTTTTAACGCATATCTGATATTACAGTGGTAAGGCACCTAGGGCTTTATTTCTTATACAACAGAAGGTCAGTAGTTGGAACAACACTTTCTTTAGATACATTTTTCAGAAAATGTTGCGATACTGATAGTCGATCCTTGAAAAAGTGTCACTATACCTTTAGGGATATTATTCCGTTGGGGAATTAAACATTAAATTCTGCGCTTTGGGGTGGACCTAAGTCCAAAGATATTTCAATATCTCAAGAAGCTTGACAATAAGATAAAGTAATGAGTATTTTTATTGTTATTCTTCTCAATGTGGAAATAATAAACAGCTTTATATATAGTCTCAGGGTTTTACGTTTTACCCCATATTTACATCTCTACCTAGTATCTAAATGGGGTTACAGGTTTAGGAACTGGAATTACCTATTTATTTTGAATTTCTAGGCTGTTCTAGCAAAATTGTATCGCCCAAATATTGCAATTCCGAGACACTCGATAATTAAAAAAAAAGTATTGCGATGCCGCTACTCGATATTTTTTTCTAAATATATTGCAATGTTATAATCGATATTCACAAACTGTTGCGATACTTCCGACTACTGCAGAAGGCCCACTTTCAGATTCCCCGCCAGACATATTTCACGGACCTCGGCCGGATTCAAACCAGTGTCTCTTTAATCTATAGGCAAGTGCACTAACTACTATAGCACGTCGATCGCTGATTTTATTTCAAAGTTTTTATTTTTAACAAAATGCATTGTTTAAATATTATTTTTACGTTTGTGGTTGGGTTCGTAACCCTATAATTGTAATTGTAAGATCGTTTAAAATATTGTTATTATCATACATCGAAATTTCTATTAAAGAATACTTGACAGTTAAACATTCTAAACATGCCGAATATTTTCATTTTTAATAGAGGCTTTTCGCAGACTTATCATATGTAATTTAGAAATTAGCCTAAAGAATGCGTCTATCTGACATTCTTTTCCATTTATTCATACTACGGCCGATCGGCCGATCCGCAATATTCGTAGTGCTCCACCGAGGTCCCGCGTCTGTCTCACCTGTAACATGTAAATCTTACAAGTCTTACAGCAAAGAATAAAAACTGTCTTAACTTTGTAGCAAACATTTTTTTCTTATATAATGTGTACAATGACAATAAAGCTAGATCAATTACATACACAAGTATAGAAAATTAGCATGCCACCTATCAAATATTAATATTAAATTACTGACTTGCATCTATTTCTACAGTGAAATAACATTAATGGTCGTAGTTGTATGTTGTGTTCCAGCGATAGTTTCTCAGGCGCTTCAGATTACGTGTCCCCTTGTATAATGAGGCTAATTAAAAATAAAGTATATTAAACTTTTCTTCATATGGTTAGAATTTTAATGCCTTTTGCTAATTCTATGTAAATTAATTTCTTACGAAATCGTTATTAGACTTTGTGAGAAGCTCCTTAATGTGTTCTAAAAACTTCTTAGAATATACTAATGACCGAGATGATGTAGATTGTAGATGACCACGAAATATACTGATATTACAGAAATTATAATTACAATTTTGTTCTACATCCTTTGTATCTTATCAGAAAGTTAAGCCATTGTATCTTCATACTCTTTAAATTTAATACTCATCTACACGGTTCCTTATGCGTCGGCATTTTTTTGACAAGACTGTGCCGTCGCTGTCCGACCCACCACGCCCTCTGAAAATTAAAATTAGTGGTACTATAACCTCACTTAGAATTAGTACAGTGTTGTTTTCAGATATCGGAAATTTCTGACAACTAAGTAGGGGTAATTTAGATCCCTTATTACTATGCCTATTTCAGTGACACATATCACGGAAAACTAATTAATTGTCCTGTCACCTGTCAAACAGAAGGTTAAGTGTGCAACTATAATATTTATGTACATAGGATTTACATAATTTCCAAATGCATCCCGTTCATATTCTCGGTACCAGTACGAATTTTAAAAGTTTGGTGAGATAATTGTGAAAATCATGTACATAAATATTATAGTTGCTCAATTAACCTTGGCAAACGATAGGCCACTAAATTAGATTTGCGTGAGGTACGCCACTGAAAATTATCATACTAATAAGATATCTAAATTACCCCTATTTAATTGTCAGAAATTCTTGGTATGTAAAAACAACTGTATCTACTTATAGCTTAATTTGTTTAAGTGGCGTATTTCAAGAGTTACAGTAGGAGAGGGGTTACGTTTGTAAGGCAGTATAAAACTATATATATATATATATATATATATATATATACATATTATTATATTAAGTCTTTACAAACGACCACTAGGTGGCGCTGTTGAGATGTGTCATTACTGTTTTCCTAAAATTTGACATTTGTTATTGTGGAAACAGTGGCAGCTTAGAAATTGACCAAAACAGTGGCAGCTTACAAATTGACCGAGTCGTTTGTTTTCAGTGAGCGTTTAAAAAGAGCAATTTTGTAAAAAAATGGAAATTTCTCGTGAAGGTTTTCGTTGGATCATTTTTTACAATTTTAGTCAAGGTCTAAATCGACAACAATGCATCGAATCGCTTCGTTCAACTTTTGGCAATGAAGCACCATAGAAAAGACTGTTTACAATTGGTTTGCAGAATTTTGCCGTGGTCGTGCGTCCGCCAGTGATGAATTTCGTGAAGGTCGACCAAATTCGACTGTTATTCCAAAAAAACATCGTTGCTCTGCTCAACATGATTGAAGAAGATCGAGATGTGACTTACAGTGAGATAGAGTCATTCTTAGGCATATCGAAGACCACAGAATATTCGGTTCTGCATAAACATTTAGCTGCGAAAAAGATCTGCTCCCGATGAATTTCGCATAATTTGACCGAAACTCAAAGAAAGGGCCGTGTTAATTGGTGTAAGGAAAAGCTCAAAATATGCGACGGAGGAACTGCAAAATCCATATACAAGATCGTAACAAGTGACGAAAGTTGGATTTATTCGTATGAAGTGGAAACTAAGCAACAATCCACTGTTTGGGTGTTCCTAGATGAACCGAATCCCACAAAAGTTGTTCGTTCATGAAGCACTTCCAAGAAAATGATCGTTTGTTTCTTCGGTTGTACTGGATATGTCGCAGTCATTCCTTTAGAGGATCGAAGAACAATTAACGCTGAATGGTATACAACAATTTGTTAGCCAGAAGTCATCGACGAAATCAGGAAAAACAACCGAAAACGTCGCATCGTTCTTAATCATGACAATGCCAGCTCTCACACAGCACGTCAGACAATTGATTATTTGAAGGAGAAAAACATCGAATTAATGTCTCATTGCCCGTGTCCACCTAGTTTATCGCCTAACACTTTTGTGTTCCCGACTGTCAGACAAACAATGCGTGGACAGCGATTTTCATCATCTCAAGAAGCTGTTGAAACCTTCAAAAACCATGTTCTTAAGATACCAACTTCAGAGTGGAAAACATTTTTCGAGAATTGTTTTAACACATGCAAAAGCGTATAAATCTTAAACGCGAATATTTTGAAAAGCTATAAAACACTTTGTTCCAAAAAAAATTTTTTCTTACCTAGTTTTTGTAAAATCTGAAAAGGCTGCCCTCGTATAGATAAAACCAATAGAAATCATTAATCAAAAACATTAAAATATATAAAAAATATATGGAATATTGAAGTATACAGTGATTAAGCGTTATACATATTTGTCTAAATACTGTCTCCTGTACCAAGGAAGAGATGCGGGCAGTGATACGATTTCTTCACTCAGAGGGAATGAAAACTGCAGAAATAATTCGCAGAATGCAGCAGCAGTTTAGTAACAGTAGACTAAGCAAAAGCAAGGTTTATGTAGGAGTCGTTTCAAAAATGGGCGAATTTCAGTCTGCAATGGAGAGCGTTCAGGTAGACCTTCCACTAAGGAGTCAGACAAACATCGACAGAGTTGAATCATCGATTCGCATCAAAACTGATGTAATTGCATCTGAATTAAATATACGCTATGGATCAGCATTTTAAATCGCCCATGACTTACACAATTTTTGAAGAATTTTTGCTATACCACTTGTGGTCTACAAAACTATCCAGTGTATTAAAGATCTTGGTTAAGATCTATTAAACCGCCCAGCAAATGGTCCTGGCTTGGTACCAAATGATTTCAACCTTTTTGGGCGTTGAAAAAGTAGCTGGATGGACAAGGTTACATTTAGATGAAGAGGTTGCGGAAGCGGGAACGGGTGACGCACGAAATCGAACTCTTTTTTCCACGAAGTAAGTGGGGATTTTGTGGAAAAATGATCTACATTATAATGTTGTATGTGCAATAAAATATCTGATTTATTAAATGTCTCTTTAAATTTTGGCTTTCCCTCGTAATTGTACTATATTAACTCTTCATTTGATGATGTTTTATTTGTGCAACGTATGACAATGACAATACAAATATTATAAATTTTACGATATTATCAGAATTTGTTATATACATTAACTAGCAACTACAAGAACAAGTCGTCACGAAACACCATAGGTAAAATACGTCTTGTCGGAAACTGTCTACGGCAATATCTTCATTAATAACATGAGTTCTTTCCTAGAATACAGCACTGTATTCGAAATGACATTAACCTAATATAATTTTAATGCAAAATAGTGTACTCATTCGATAACTTCCAACATGCTAATCGGTGTTTTAGACAAGACATGCTTTCCGTAACTTTTTATTTTAATGTAATAGCAAAATGCAATCAATAGTAGTATTTGCAGCATTCAAAAGATTATTGAAAATATAATATTAGGGCAGTTTATTTCTTTAATATTTAGGAACGGTTGTACGAAATTTTTCGCTCTTCCTTCTATCGTTAATTTGAACATTCCATATGTTGCTCTAAAAACTTACAAAAAGAACAAAATACCACATTGGCTAAAAAACTTTAGACCCCCAGTAACTACATTTTTGTATCATATTATATGTAGGATTAATTCTGGAAGATGATTAGTAGGAATCGCAGAAATAGAGTCCTTAAGGTGGTTACAAAAGTTTCTATAAGTTGGAAACTTGCCCACGTTCCGGTGAATACTTACTAACATTGTATAACAGTCACATATTTTAATTTAAACTACTCCCATTTGTTCTTAATTATTCAAATTTTTTTAATTTAATTTCTGTGTAATTCTGGTTCACTAAAAATAGTATAGGGTGGAGTCATGGACTTAAGTATTGAAGCATTTGAAATGTAAATGTGTGAAAGAGCACTTAATAACTCATTGACAGCATAGAGTTCAAACAAGAAAGTGCTTCATCAGATTGGTATAGAACGCAAAATGTCAACCACCATCAAAAAGAAAAATGGCTTATCTGGGTCATTTATTAAGAAACCAATTTATCTCAGCTGATAATAAAAGTAAAGATAGAAGGTAGACGGGGAGTAGGAAGGAGGAAAATATCTTGGCTTCGAAGGCCTCAAGGACCGTATTAAATGTCCCAGATATATCAGACACCAGGAGATTGAGGAAAATTTGCCAGTGAACTTAATCGTCAATCTCTAATAAATAAAGAAAAGTAATATGATATAGAGTGCTCATTATAAATTGACTTAAACTCAGGATAGAAAGCATCAAACTACACATACGACAACACTTTGACGTTATGGTTTATGAGAGAACAAACAGTGTCGCCAACCACAAATTCGGTAAACCAAACTTTCTATCGTATATAATAACTGTAAAACAATAATATTCATATATATATTATATTTGTATTTATCTAATACTAGTATATATTTAAGAACAATCACCAAATGTGCTGAGTATCGAGTAATATCTCAAAACAAATGCAATGCCTTTATAACTGTTTAACACTTTACCATTTCATAATGTGTAACAAATCAATTTGACTTATGTAAGTGCGTTGGTGACACAGAAAAAGCATTTGCTTCATAACCACACTTGCCATTGCTAACAATTTCATGAAAAAGGTACTACCTGCATGACTACTGATAACGACATTACCTTTATTGCTGCCAGTTCATGCTTTTGATATTTTTTGTGCACCTTCGGTAAGGTTTACTTAGTTGCTTTGACTGTCGGATTTTAAAGCTTTCTCTAATGTATGATTAGAGATGTACTACGCTCTTTTACAGTGTTGCAACAAACAAGAATTCTCAAAGACGGTAGAAATATTTTAAAGTATCAAAGACTATTGTTACGGTAAATGCAACAAATTGCGTTGGTTAAAGTTTTCGATTGTTGAGGATGCAATAAACTCCACTAATGATCTGCAAGCTGCAATCCTGTGTATTTCAACAAAGAACCAGCATACACAATATGAAGAGCTCCTTTGTGATGTTGAAAGCAAACAAAAACAAACAAAACGTGACCGTTAAAAGATTTAGATTTATCCTGAAAACGGAGCCTTTCCCTTTGTTAGCGGTGGAGAAATGAAATAAATTTCAAGTGGGTTTTTATTCATTTAGATCGTGAAATAGATGTACTTGCTGGAATTATTTTCTGTGGACGTATTCACTGCGAAATATTACCGTTTGTATGATTCAGAGTGTGCGGTAGGTATATTGGAGCAGTTTTATGTGTAGCGGAACGCGTGCTTTGCTCTCGAAATCCCGGATTACATACACTCGCAGGATTGATTCTGAGGCAAAGCACTATTAAACCGACTAGTAATATAATATTGTGTCGTTGCTGTTTACTACCGCGCAAATTATTTATTTACATATTGCTTTTACCCAGTTTCGCGAGCAACAGTATATTTCATCTTATTTATTCAGTTCAACACATTTATTTGAAAATATGTAACTTTTGCTATGAGAACATTTTGTAGCCATGTAACGATTTTGAAAGCTGAAAAACCAAGCTCAGCGAAGCTCAACAAGGTTCCCTCCGATTTTGAAACCTTTTTAATAGCTACAGCGAATATATAATTAGATGATCAATAGAAAATTGGGAAGGAGGCATTACAATTGGAGGACGAAAAATGAATACCTACATTGAGATTTGCTGCAGTACAGTTCTACTAGCTAATTGTGAAGATGAACTAGCTGAATGCATGAAGAAACTTGACGAAGAGTGCCAAGCTTTGGCATTAAACATAGACAGAAACACACTAAAATTAATGATCGTAGATCGAATAAACATCAGACCAAATGTATGTGCGTTTAAGCAGAATAAAACAGTAACAACATTATCTACTTCGGTATACAAATCAATGACACGTGCGTCACGGGCAATCTAATGTTATGGTCCACTTTACGGGGGGGGGGTGAATAAAAACTACGGAATTTTAAATTTAAATACTTTTGCAGCGCTTCTGCAGTTCATTTATGCAGTTCCTGGGTAAACAAACAGCGAATGCGATCAGAACTCACTGGGGGCGACAGGCAGGTGCCATGCAACTGATAATAAAACACAAACTTACTGATCTGTCAATAAATATTGGGCAGTTTACTCACCGGGGGTGCTCCAGTTCCCTGCCCCTGGATTGGAATTCGAACAAGATTCGGAGGCTCATCTTCCGGCTAGCTGCTGTGGCCGCAGCCATTCATAATCGTAAAGTAATTAATACAATTATGCATATCTTCTGGTACATCTGGGAACTCTGCAACTGGACTATGTCCAGTCTGACACTCTGTTATTCACAAAGAGTCGCAGGGGGGCATTCCCCCTCAGCCCCACATGCGAAGGGGAGAGTATAATTAGCGACCTTCCCCCCACGTATAAGTCAGCCGATGCCCTCCTGGAATTCATAGTAATAATAATAGTTCAACTAGGCGCTCTCACGAGGCTATCTGTGCCAGCTGACTACCTTCTCCATTCAGTGCTAGGGGAATAATGATTAAGCATGCCACACACATTATCTACTCATATAGCTAATTATATTTACTACGCTACTGTTTTCAACACCTACTTACATAGACACACCAATCTTGTATATAATAGGAAAAAAAGGCTGTCAATAATAGGACCTAGTGCTTGTAAACCACATATAACGCCAAGCAGATAATACGCAACCATTTGGGTAAAACATATAATCCTTCATGGGATATAAACCATAACCTCGCCCCTACCTATATTAGTTGATATTGCCATTGCAGCCAATCTTCATATATAAACACATAAGTGTAACAATTATATTACACCTAGCCCCAGCATAGAAAATAATCGCATCGCAATCAGCAAGTAGGTTCGCAAACACTATTAATTAGCTTTTACGCCAAGTATAAGCAAACATACGCTTAGCTACCAACAACACTGCATCATGTAGACTACTGTTGCTGACTCTGCTTAAGACTCTGCCACCCCTTATTGCCGGCACATACCAAAAACACTTGTCTGCACGGCTTGTCCTATAAAACTTTTATACTTATTTCCAGCTGTTATGCATAATAAATGCACTGAGACGATGTAGGATCTATCATAGATACATAGAACTTATAAAGGCTCTCTATGACGACGCAAAAATGACTGTACAAGTTTTCGAAGGAACACAACCAATAGTAGTAAAAAGAGGCATACGACTAGGGGATACCATCTCTCCGAAGCTCTTTACTACAGCTCTGAAAGATATATTTAAATCCCTAGAATGGAACAACATAGGCGTTAATATAAACGGTAAATATATGAATAACCTCCGCATCGCCGATGATATAGTACGGATCGCAGAATACATGGAAGACCTACACAAACTAGTCACTGAGTTAAAAACAGCAGCTCAACCATGTGGACTTAACATGAATATACCAAAAACTAAAATTATGAGTAACACGGGAACAGCTACACCAATACAACTAGAAAACGGCGAGGTTATCGAATTAGCTGAGAAATATATATACCTGGGACAGAAAATATCATTTACAAAAAAATTGCCAACAGAATGAGATACTAAGGAGGATAACACTAAGTAAAACATGGAAACACGGGTAGATAATACTTAACACAAAACAGAAAAACATGAAAACCCTAGTCTTTCGTATCCTAACACATGGACTATCGAAGCAAAGAAGCGTAAATAGACTGACAGTTTCTAAATGTGAACCTAGAAAAACTGTTTAGGTTCATAGGTGAAAGAAAAACGAATCTATCAATTTTTAAAGAAGTTACTTAACAACAATAACTATCCAGCTTAATATTAAGAACACTAACATGTAGATCACCAAAAAGCTGAAGCAACCAAATAAGGAACTGGAAGGAGTTGGAAAGAACTGGTAAAGTCAGTAAACACTGAAACATCTAGAAATGTCCTAGCCACGAGTCACGACGCTCCTGGGCAGAACCAACTGACTAAAAAGAAGAGAATAACGATGGTGATTTTTTGGAATAGCTATTAGAATACATAGAAAACATAGTATCGTGTGGAGCCAAATTTGCATGTGGAGATGCGGAAAAGTGCATCGTGTATTTTTAGCAAGAACTTCTGAAACAAAAAATAGAAGAAGTAAAGAACATCATCAGAACAAAGACTACATTCAAGTGAATGCTTCAACAGTTACTCTTAAGAAAATCTAATTATCTAGTGTCCTTTGCGGCACTTTTTTCCTAAATTTCAAGCATAGGAAATTCCAAAGTATATATTCTAAATATATTTTTCTAGTGAAAAAAGATTCAAGAATCCAGTAAGAATATTGTAAGATTGCATTATCAAATTGCAAATATATGTAGTTATAAATTTAACATTCTTTTTTTCTCAAAACATCGTTGCCCATCTAGAATATTAACGATCCTCTACCTACTCCAAGACAACCGAGACTTACAGCTTAAGGCGGTAGGACCCACGGTTACGCAAAGCTTTACCACCAGAGGGCTTGCGTTTTGTTTTTCTGTAAAGTATGCAACCAAATATGCTAAGTAAAAGATGGATTATTGCTACCACTGTTGCTACACAGCGGGTGATGAACCTTTCTCCTAATCCGTTGGTTTACCTGCTTGGGGTTGTAGATTGTAGTAAATATTATTTATTTGTAATTTTAATAATTTAAGGAAGGTTTTGTCACATAATATTTATTATTATAAAATACGTATCTTTTCCTTATTTCGGCAACTTATCAGAAAAAATTACAAAAATTATAAACAAAACTGGTACATATAATTAATCTTTTAAAACGCCAAAACACTTTAATTAACGCCAAAGATAAAACAGACGATTTATTGAAATCAGGTATTTACAAGTTAAATTGTTCGCACTATTCTTCATACAATAAGAAATTTTGATATAAGATATATATTTATTATATTAAATGAACTTCAACGAAGTCAAGCTTGAAGTTATAAATAAAAAAACAATTACATTTACAATTTACAAAACAATAGTCACTATTCTACACCACAATATTATTTCTTGTTTTCTCAAGCTGGACTTGTTTCTTTTTTTTCTAGTTTTTTTCGAGCTTTAATAATTTTTTCTTGTTGGGCTTCTACAACTGATGTAGAATCCCTAATCCGTAAACCTCTAGGTAATCTCGGATCCGCTAATTCCGGTAAGACGCAATCCAACCAAAAATTACTTAACTTTGGTAACATGTCATTTTCCCAAAATTCGGAGTCTTTTTCTATTTTTATAATTTCACAGTCTATATCTGTAAGTAGCACAAAATAACATAATTCCATGTCCGTAATATTTAGTTGGCCTTGAACTTGGTAATAGTAGTGATGGTTTTTCTTTAAATTTAGAGTGCCATCATTTATATTATATCGTACGCACAATTTTTTATTTTTTCTCGCACTTTTTTTTATATGTTGGTCTCTTATAGAATATAAACATTTCACTTCCACTATTGCGTTTTCTCCGACTAATCCATCGGGCGAAGCACCTATAAATGGTTTACGTTTATAAATGAAGAAACCGC
>JABXWE010008948.1:0-25867 GCA_014611495.1 Limonius californicus | reverse complement strand
AAAAGTTAATTTGAATCGCCTATGGTGCTTCTGATTGAACGTTGTCACTTAAAAATTCTTGCTACAAGTATTCTTCCGGTTCATGCAACTTACACGCACTTACCTTTAATTGACAACAAAGTTGCATCTATAAAAATGCAAAATAAGAAGCAGAGACTGCAATAAATGAATGAATGCTGTTTTTCACTTTTCTAACCCATATGTGTATTCAGTTCAAAAGATGAATTACTCAATTTGATTTTTTATTAAATTTCAATTCCCTATTATTTAATACTGATTGAATAAAAAACTGTAATAAACACAATACAAATTTTTATTTAATAATTAAATCAGCTAACATGATTTAATTAACAATTTATCCTTTCATGTGTGCTGTTAAAATTACAAAAACAAAGAAGCTTTTCACATACATAATCAATAATAAGGGTGCCCTAAGTAAATAGCCTACTGGAAATAAATACTGGACATTAAAATAAACAATATGGTTTTCTAAAATATTACTACCATTAAACACAACTGTGGGTCTACCCAACATCGACAAGCCAGTATAGAGGTGTTGATTTTCCAACCTCTCAAATCCAAATGGTACATCTGCGTTAACAATCTGAGCAGCCTCAGGAAGCAATATCTTTATCAACGCTTTTCTAATTGCAACATTATTTAAAATATGATCAACGCCTCTTATTTTTAGGAGAAAATGTTTGTTTGAATCATGATACAAATATTCAAACGTAGGTACACAATACTGAATAATGTAAAAGGTTTTCCAGCCACTTAGAAGTGGATAACGTGGTTTAAATTTGAAGGTCTTATGGTTTCTAAAATGTAGAAGCACTGATTTGCTATTATTTCCAATGGTATCAAAATATTGTATGTTTGCTACAGCAGCAGGGAGATGTGTGTACCAGTAACCGGATGCTCTTTTTATGTGGTTCCCCAAATTGTCCATGTAGTGACCCACTAGTTTGCTTCCTACAACAGAAAATAGTTAAAAGTCTGTGTTACAATAACATTTCCAGGCTGATCTTTAATTTGTATTTTAACCCTAATAAACTCTTTATATTATTAAATGGTAGGGTTTTCTAGAACCTGATAAGTGAAAATTTTTGGTGCTGCCATTTTGTCTTCATCGCGCCATTTCATACTATAATCTCTTTACATAATCTGGCGAAAAATTATGTTTTCCTTTTAACTGCATAAACACCTAATAGGGTTGCATATTAAAATTATTGAAAAAAAAATGTAAAAAACAAATTGACTAGCTATGAAATCAAAACAATGTCAATTAAAACAATTGTTTGCTATTAAACAGCTGGTAATGTAGAGTTCAAAGTTTACATTCAAGGAGTGCGGACGTTAAGTCGCTTCAGAGCTAATAAGGAAAATTTAAATAATTTAAATTTCAGTGCAATGAATGTTAGATAACATTTTTGAATTTAAAAGTATTGGCGCCTCTTTTTGGGGATGTTTGCTAAGTAGAAGTTGAATACAAGTAGTGTGTGCAAAACAATGGCGTAATCTGTCTGAAATTAAAATATGTAAAAATTATGTTAAATACAGACCAATAAAGAAATATGAAAACATAAAAGTTTAAAAGGTTATGGGCCCAGACAGCGCCGAAAGTTGAAAAGTAGAAACGTAGTTAAAAAAAAAAGTGAGGTTAAAAGAAAAAGGGGAACATTCTGGAAGAAATTAAGACAATAATTCCGAAGATGAATCAACCAAAGGGGATGCATTTGCCACAGCTTAGTTCTGGTAATTTCAATAATTGGAAATTTAGAGTAATGGCACTGCTAGATGAAAAACAGATAAAAGAAGCAACAGATTTTGAAGAAGGTCAACAAAGGTCAGATTTTCAGCTTAAAGACGCAAAAGCTAAGTCAACTATAATACAGTGTATTACTGATAAGCATTTAGACCTGGTGAAAGATGCTACAACGGCAAAGTTAATGATGAAATCTCTAGAAGATGTTTTTGAAAGAAAAAGTGTTTTTACGAAGCTAACCTTAAAAAAGAAGTTATTAACATTAAAATTAAGAAAGGACGTTAACCTAGAAGATCATTTCATGAATTTTGATACAGTTATTCGAGAATTAGAAAATGCAGGCTCGAAAATGGAAGAATCGGATAAAGTGTGTCACTTGTTATTAACGTTAAATGAGGACTACGATCCAGTTATAACCGCTATAGAAACCCTAAACACCGATGTCACTATGCACTTCGTAAAATGCCGGTTGTTAGACGAGGAGCTTAAAATGCGAAATAAGAATAGAAATCGTCGTACAAATACACCTAACGAAGAAATTACATTTAAAGCAGCCCAAATTACTTGCTACGCATGTGGTGAAGAAGGGCACAAAAGTTATGAATGTGCACAGAAAAAATATCAACAAAGAGGTGGAAAACGAGGACAGAGAGGTTCCAGATGTAGATTTCAAGGAAGAGGTGGAAGATTCTTGAGTAGAGGACACGGAATAAGTATAGAAAAAGCGAATGAAGCAAAAGAAGATATATCCTTTATTGCATTACAGTGTAATACAAAAATATTACATGATAAAAATTTATTCATTCTAGATTCCGGTGCTACCCAAAATTTAATAAGTAGCGACCTAGAAAGTAACTGTAAAGAAGTCAAGCTTTTGGACAAAGCGGTGAAAATACATGTCGCCAATGGTGAAATAATGATAGCAAAGAAATCAGGAGTGTTGCAAGGAACATGTCAAGGTAGAAAATTGACTGTTAACGGCTTAATTGTTGAAGGAATAAAGCACAACCTAATTTCTGTTTTGCAACTGGTTAATAAAGGTAATAAAGTATTGTTTGATAAGGAAACAGTAAAAATAATTGGCAAAGGTTACCAAATAGAATGTGAATTGCTCGATAAACTTTATGTATTAAAAATAGATGTTACAAACGAAGAAAAGTGTTTTGTAGCAAAAGACTTATGGCATCGCAGACTAGGACATTTAAATAATAGAGGACTCGAATTGTTAGGACTGCCTACAGGGAAAGAGCCGTGTTCTGACTGCATGGAAGGAAAATCTACAAGAAAACCATTCTATCCAGCAGAAAAGAGATCGAAGCAAATTGGTGATCTTATACACAGTGATTTAGCAGGGCCAATAAATCCAACAAGCCTGGAAGGTCATAAATATTATCAGGTATTAATGGACGATTTTTTCTCACTTTGTAGTAGTAAAACTATTAAAGAATAAATCTGAAGCAGAAAGTAACTTAATAGACTTTATAAAATTGATCAAAACACAACATGGATTAAAGACGAAGAAGATACGTTGCGACAACGGAGGAGAATACTCGTCAAGGTACTTTAAAAATTATTGCAGATCAAAGGGTATTGAAATAGAATATACAATACCACACAGTCCCCAACAAAATGGAGCATCTGAGCGTATGAACAGAACTTTAATGGATAAAGTTAGAACAAAATTTGCAGAAACAGGTTTACCCAAAGAGTTATGGGAAGAAGCTATAAGGTGTTCAGCTTATGAATTGAACCGATCGCCAACGATTGCAAATAATGGGATACCACCTGCAGAAAGATGGTATGGTTACACTGATTTATCAAAATTAAGAGTTTTTGGAAGCCGTGCATGGATGGTAGTACTTCCAAGAAACAGTAAGCTAGATGTTCGTGCAAAATCTACAGTAATGGTAGGATATTGTGGAGGAGGCTACAGATTATGGAACTATGAAGAAAATAAGGTAGTAATTTCGAGAGATGTAACATTTGACGAGACAAAAGTTAGATGGGATGAACAAAAGCGTGCAAACATAAGATTAGAGGAAGTTACAGAGTATAACGAGAATAGAAATGTAGAAAAACTAGAGATAATAAATAATAATAATGAAGAACAAGAAATAATAGAACTCGAAGAAAATCAAGAAAACGACAAGGAAATAAACGACAATGATGAAGAGAAGGAGAAAATATCTAGAAATGGACGAATAATCAAAATTCCAAAACATTTGACCGAATACGAGCTGTACTCAGCATATTGTTTAATTTCTAAAGAAGAAGATGATCCACAGAGCTATGAGGAAGCAATAGCAACAAAAGTATGGAAGGAAGCAATTGGAAAAGAACTACAAGCGCACAAAAAGCAGAATACATGGAGCGAAAAAGAAATACCTAATGGAAAGAAGGCCATACAAACAAAATGGGTTTTTAGAACAAAGGAAGATGGAACAAAAAAGGCAAGGTTAGTAGCAAAAGGTTTTCAAATTCAGGAGGAGAATCCATTTGACTCGCTGTACGCACCTGTAGCAAGAATGTCAACGATAAGAATAATGTTGTCACATGCATTGCAGAAAGATTGGAAAATTATTCAATTGGATATTCCTACAGCATTTCTAAATGGTGAGTTAGAATCAGATATCTATATTTATAGACCAGAAGGTTTAGAGTCAGAATTTACAACATTAAAATTAAATAGAGCATTATACGGTTTGAAAGAAGCACCTAAAGTATGGAATAAAAAGTTTAATGCATTTGCTATTAAAAATGGATTGACACGCTCATATTATGATTGTTGCTTATACTACAATAAATTCGTTTGGCTGATAATTTATGTCGATGATTTATTAGTTTGCGGAGTAGATAATGAAATAGAGAAAACTTTATACGCCTTAAAGAAAGAATTTCAGGCAAAAGACATGGGTGAAGTTAAAAATTTCTTGGGTATGTCAATAAGTAGAACTTCAGATACAATTTCTATTACCCAAACCAAATTGATACAGAAAGTTTTAAAATTATTTAAAATGGAAAATTGTAAAGGCATAGCAACTCCAATGGAGAGTGGATTTCAGCTTAATTTTCATGATGAAGTCATTGAAGTACCATATAGGAAACTTATTGGAAGTTTACTTTATTTATCAACAACTTCTAGACCAGATATAACCTATTCGACATCATATTTAAGTCGAGTACTAGATAAACCAAAAGAGCAAGCCTGGAAAGCAGCGGAAAGGGTATTACGATACTTACAATCTACCAAAAACGCTGGATTATTGTTTACAGAGGATCATGTTGAACACATAGAAGGTTACTCTGATGCGAATTGGGCAGCAAAGAAGAACGATAGAAAAAGTGTAAGTGGAGGAATTATCTTTTATTGTAACAACCCAGTGAATTGGTTTTCCAAGAAACAAAACTGTGTCGCATTATTTACTGCGGAGTCAGAATACATAGCCGCAGCAATTACAGCTCAAGATTTGGTGAATGTACCAGGTGTAGTGAGCGAATTTACTGGGAACAGTGAAACTGTACTTTATTGTGATAATCAAAGTGCTATACAATTATCGAACAGTTTCGACAATTCAAGAAGGTTAAAACATATTGATATTAAAAGTCATTTTTTGAGAGATCTTGTGAATAAGAATGTATTTAAAATTAGTTATGTACAATCTTGTAATAATATCGCTGATATGTTTACAAAACCATTATGCAAAGAAATCTTTTGTAAACATAAAAGCAACGCAAAAATTATTTAGCTCTTGTTTAGAAAATGCGATTTAACATTTTTTTGTATATATATTATAAATGTGAAATCGAGGAGGAGTGTTAGATAACATTTTTGAATTTAAAAGTATTGGCGCCTCTTTTTGGGGATGTTTGCTTAGTAGAAGTTGAATACAGGTTGTGTGTGCAAAAATGGCGTAATCTGTCTGCAATTAAAATATGTAAAATTATGTTAAAACCAGACCAATAAAGAAATATTAAAACATAAAAGTTTAAAAAATAGGTTTAATTTTAATAAAAATACATCGATCTCTATGGTAACAAGTAATGTAAAAAATTTTGTTATGTAAGTTTGTAAGTTCTAGAACTAAACTTCACATATTTTCAAGTACGTTTTAGCTTTCGCATGGTTAAATTTTCGCTCTTGTTGGATGGACTAAATTGTCAGTTATTGCTAATAACGCTTTTAGAAAGCTTTGTGTTTTCATTTTCGCACGTCCTCTGCAGTCTGCAGAAATATCGAAAAATATTATTGAATAAACGTCAGAAACGAACCAAACATGGGTTTCGGGTTTCTCATAGCGAGTAAATATATGAGAATGACAAAACATAAATTGGTTGTTATATTTCTGACACAATTTTCCCAAATAGCTGTCAACTTCTAAAGCACCTCCGAAAAAACGCATTTGGATTAACAAGAAAACACGCCATTATATCGCTTGGTAAATTTCAGGCAAAACGACTCCGTTTTCTTTAATATTAGCGCATTAACTCTAAGAAATTGTAGCTCTGCGCAGAACTTCAGAATGCCTCAAAAAAGGTGTCATCATAAGTAGATATAATACCAAACGGTCCGTCTCGTCTGAGTAAAGCTGGTAGTCTCGTCGCTATTTCACGTGTCATTTTACGGGACATTTATTTCTACAAGATTACCAGCCTTGCTCGGCCACCCTCGCTTTTAAACCACTGAAGTCCCTAGTGATTCTGAACGAGCGACTGATGCGACATAAAAAGAAAACAGTTTTAGTTTCCCTAATTTTAATTTGCACCATTTGCGCTCGCAAGAATTGCAAACATCTTGGACCCGTTTTCCTGAAAGTGCAGGGTTATGCAAAAATAAACAGGGTAATTGGTTCTACGCCCTAATTTACTACATATATAAACAGGATATCGGCAGCGTTCAAAGGACGGCATGGGTTTAAATTCCAGTGGGGCAAGATTATGAAGCACAACCACAATACCTTGCCCTGAAGGGTTAAACCGAACAGGATTTGGGCACAAACAAGCGAAATTTACGGTTCAGGAGATCATTTACTTAAAGTGGCACAGCACACACGCACAATTGCTGGTATTAAGGGCAATGAAATTTTGAAAATAACAGCGGAACGTGGTGCTTGGGTTAAATTAACCAGAAAATGCAGATGCTGACCTAACGACAAGATATATTTTAAGTGATGTAAAAAAAGCGTTAAAACTCAACGCATTAATCTTGTTGCTCCCTGTTTTAATATTCCGCACAATGATATACGAAAATAAAATGTAAAAAAATGAGAGTTTCATGAAACAAATTGTCTAGTCATGAAGCTACATTAATCGTAGAGGGATTTTAGAGTACGGTTGGATACATACATTAGATGCATTGAACTGTCATGGAACTGTAAATAATGAATTGTTTTGCACAATTCTGAGTGCATAGTATACAGCTGAGACACAATCCAACGTATGACGTTAACTGTAAACCCGCCATGATGTATTACTTTATTTATCTAGTTCATGCAAAAAAATCAAATAATAATTTTTTCAAACATATATCATGGATTTAAAGGTCTGTATTTTTTGTCATTTAAATGTATTTTTATGTGTCTGGATTATAATAAAACTGGAGATTTTATATCCGTTCGATATTTTACGTGCTTCGACATATCTGCAATAAATTCAGCTACCAACAGAATCAGATATTTATATTGCAGCCACAAATTTGTTTGAATAACTGCATACAAATTTTAAAATTATTAATTAATCTGTGTACAAACTACGAGCTATAGTGGCCACTAGGCGGATTAGCATCAATTTTAAATCCCATGCAGCCATAAATAGCTTATGATTCGTCTTTTACATAAAAATGGTAAAATAATCCCACATAATGATTTTGCGTGCGTAACTGCATAATCCCCAGTTAAAAGGACACAGAGGAAAGAAGAACATCCATACTGCTTTCCTCCTATTATCGCCTCAATATACCTAAAAAATAATTTTATCCTCGAACTGATTGCATAAAAGTGCCTTAACCTTCCCTTCGGTAAAACCTCTAAATGAAAGCGTTGCACTTTTGGAAATGTTGGGCCATCTCATGAATGCTAATGTGTAAGTTGGAAGAGAATGGAAAATATGAGTCTTAGTATAATAAACTTTTGATAAATTCCTCGGGTGCCGTGAGTAATATTAATTACTTCGTGAAACGTCTAAATTAAAAAGCTTAAAAAATTATTTTAAATTTAGCAAATTAATATGCAGTACGTTAAGAATACAAATTTTAGTGTGTCCACGACGTTGACTCACACGTAAAAGCAATACGGCATTCGGAATGTATAATCTATTAGAATTTAATGATTATTATTAACGTCACGTGACCGCAATCATGAATTTATTAAACTCTAATGTACTGCATTGGAAAATTAATATTCCGGCCATTACCATGAATATGTTATGACTGCCACTGATAAGAAAAGATGTGTATAAATAGAAAACATTAAATTTGTTTTAAACTAGGGAGATTATTCCGTGTTGTTTCAAATACCTGCACTTCCAACCGCGTTTGAAAAATCATAAATTTTACAGTAAATGAAACCACATTAAGCACGCAAACGGTAACCACAACGTTTAATGTTGCGTAGAGAATTAAATGCAGGGGTTAAAAGTGCAGATTTAAAATGGTAATAGCAATGAAGAATCATGTAATCCCCATTTCTCTTTGAAATCATTTTCTTACACTTAAGGGACGAGTTTCTTATGCTCTTTATTAGCCCTTTAATAAAGGGGCCTGTTAGCAGGGCAATAAAGATGGTTGTGACCGGACAGGAAAATGACACAACCTTTCCTGCCTTGTAGAACATTTATGTGGTAGAATTGTGCATTTCCATATCGAAGCATGGAAACATCAAAACTAATTTCGTTCTGTTCGAGCGATATAACAATTAAACTTCATTTGTACAGTAAAACTGAAAGTGGCTCATTTTGTCGCCTGCCAGGACGGTGATCGATTTTATATGACGAAATTGCATCTGCTAGAAGGCAGCGCACATAAACGTAACCTATATGATTTATCGGTTTTGCCACAAAGTAATTAATTCCGACGTAGCGGCTATTCTCATATGATTTGCGGCTGTGTTTCGTGTGCGATTAAGATGGCGCCTTCAGGGACACATGCGATTTATGTGATATCCAAACGCCAAAGTCCGGAAAGCCGGTACAACACGAAAATTGCTTTTAGACCATTTTAAGATCAACCGAAGTTAAACGCCTAATTCTATAGAAAAACGCCCCTTTATCGCGCCGATGCATCAAGTGGTAACATTTTTAAATGGCACGCTATATCCATTATATTGTTTCCGCCGATATTAATCAACAATTCGTCAGTAACACCCATGAAAATTCCTACGCGGCCAATGCTGGAAAAAGCTTACATGAAATCCGGGTCATTAATTTCGGGATGAAGACAAGGACCTAAATTTTTCTTACAATATTCGTGACTAAATAGAGCTAAACCGGATTTGACACTACAGTGACAAAGCTTGCCCGGAAAAGGGTAAAAGTCGATCTTCTGAAACGTTAGCACATTTGTCGCCCTTGAATAATAAGTAGCACTACACAAATTTAAGGAAATTGTTTGGTTGATTAAACTCGATGGAGTACACACGGCAGCAAAAGTGTGGAAAGAGAAGGATTTAATCTCAAGTAAACTGTCCCAGAAAACTACAAACAATAAAAGTTAACAATGAAAACGATTATAAAACAAGTAACAAATGGAATAACATTCAGAATACGATACTTGCGGTACACAGAGTAGAATTAACTCCTGCTAAAGGAAAGAAGAAACAAGCATGGATGATGAGATACTTAAATTAATACAAAAAGATAAACATTTAAACATACGGATAAAAAAAGATATAACGAATTACATCGATAAATACAAAGAAAAACAAAGCAAGCAAAAGAAAAACGCACTGAAATAGAAAGACCGCGAAAACTACGAAAAGTCTCGTTTAACACACATAAAAAAGTGAAAGAAATTACTGGAAAATATAAAAGCAAGCCTAACAACTTACTAAGCAACGACAACGGGAATATACCATATAAGTGGACATAGAGGCTAATTAGGAAAATGGAAAGCGTATATCGAAGAGATACAGATAACTCAATAACATTAGATACTAAAACAGTAAGCTGACCTTAAATAACAAACTACGAAGTAATATATGCACTCAAAAGCACGAAGAACAAACAATCTGTTGGTCCAGACGAGTTACCCATCGAATTACTAAAATTATTTAAATTATTACTAACAGAACTTTTCAAAATAATTTACAAATCTGGAAAAATTCTAAATGAATAGCTGGTATAAACATTTATCGCGATTCTAAGGAAAAACAATGCAAAAATATGTGAAAAACATGATGAAATTATTCCTAAGCGTATATACGAAAAATTTAACAACGACATAAGGGTACATAATTTGGGTTTCGTAATGGAGTTGGTACTATAGAAGTGTTATTTAGTCTGAATGTTTTATCCCAATGCTGCCTTGATGTCAATAAAGACGTATACATCTATTTTACTGACTACGAAAGGGCATTCGACAAAGTCAGACAAGACCAATTCATGAAAATACTGACAAAAAAACAAATAAATAATTGTGATATCAGGATTATACAAAATTTATACTATAATCAGACAGCCACCATAAAAATAGATAAATTACAATCGGAGAATATCATGATAAAGAGGGATATAAGACAAGGTATTCTCCTCCCATCTACTTTTTAACGTATACTCAGAAACAATCACGAAGGAAAGATTAGCATGTTGCATGATCTAAACATGAACTTAAACAAAACTCATCTTTAACAAAACAGCAAACCTTATATTTAAGTAAATGTATCGTAATCGTAATCGAAATATAAATATCTGGGAACATTAAGAGGCGGCTCGTAAGGCAATGACAAAGCAACGAGATATTTTGTCTAGTAAATCTTCTCTGGAGTAGAAGTGTTTACACTTCCCCTGGTTCGGAGCCCACGTTAAGTTGTAGGTCCTCTATGTCTGTGGTACTTTAAAATGCGCAACACAAGCATAGTAGAGAAGATCACCACGTCTTCTAAGAGATAAAGCACTCGAAGAAGAAGAAAGAAAGGGAACATTAAAAAATGACAGGAACGGTTCCTCGATGGAATTGAAAACACGAATAAAAATGGCACACAGTACTTTCGAAAAAATGAAACATATCTTTTGCAATACAACCTTAAACAGCAAACTCAAAATTCGCATGCTAAGACGCTATATGTTTACAATAAATTCTTTTATACGGATTAGAAGCTACCACGATGACTAAAGCAGTGCAGAAAAAAAGCATAATCCTCGAAATTCTGCCTATATAGAAGAATATTTAAAATCTCTTATGTCGGCAGAGTCATCAATGAAGAAGTCTTGCGAAGGCTAACGAAAGACACGAATTGAACACTAAAATAAAAATTAGAGTGCTACAATATCTAGGACATGTAATAAGGGGAGATAGATACTACTCACTATAAGTGATTACATAAGGGAAAATAGTGGAAAAACGTAGCGTGGGAAGGAGACGAATGTCTTGGCTCCAAAATTTTAGAGTCTGGTTCAACTGAATTTCAAATAACTTTTTTAGAGCAACAGCGAACAGAATAAAAACTGTCATGATGATCGTCCTCCTTCAGAAAGCACCGGCACATTAAGAAGTAGAATCTATCCCACGACAGTTAAGCATATCAGAAGCAGTAGATTTGCTATTTTGAAGTATTATTTATTACTTGAATCAGTGAGAAATAGTGCGTTTGACCTTAGGTCCAGGAACGTCAGATTTTTGCAAGGCTGTTACCCTAATAAATGCCATACACTTCCAGCCGTTCGAAGCCCGTGTTAAACAGTAAGTCCCCAGTGGCTTCTTCCAAAAGCTTATTGTGGGATATTACTACCTAACTTGTAAAGTAGGTTTATAAACGTCCTTTTTTGTAGCATGTTATCTTCCTACATTCTTTTGTATAGCTTTTTCTCCAACAGTGTATACGTATCTATATGATAGTACTCCGGTGATGAGTAGTTTATCAGGATTCGAGATTAATATGACCTGGGTAAATTTAAATTAGATTGGTCAATGTATAATGCGCCACATTGTATCAAACAAGATTATTGGTAACTCAGATAATAGTTTGACCCTTGCCAGGTTGCATTCTGGCGTGCCCCTTTCGTTTAGGATGACTTGCTATCAAATCAACTGTTTAGGGTCAACATCGCCACTTAAATATAAAACAGTGCGATCAGGTTATAGACACTATATCAAAGTCTTAGACCCGAAAGAATACAGCGCAGCTCATTTCTTGGCAAAGTTTTCGTATAATGGTCTTCTTTCCAAAATTATGCAAAAGCTAACACACCACTACTAGCAATTACTTTAATTAAACCTATCGAATTGTTAGTTGCAGATTAAACTAGACCGAGAAGCTTCTCTGATTTAAAGTATTATTGCTGGCGTCCTCTAGGTGAGTGTACAAGGATTTAAGTTATATCGTCTGTTTACAGCAAACCGACTAACTGTTATCGTTGATTGAGAAGTTAAACTTCTCAATCAACGCTGTTACACAAATGGTAATACATTTGCACACGACATCACCATTTTAAGAACCAACGAGGATCCAACATTCCTTCTCAAATCGTGCAAATCCATCTACTTATATCTTCTGTAAGATTGGTTAGATAAATGGTAAATCAGTTCATGTAAGATTTGCACTTACACAACAACACTGCCCACCACAGTACATTAACCTGGTATCCCAAGAAACAAGAGATTTACTATTACATCAACATAACGAATTTGACTGGACAACTTAAGCTGGACAATATGGACTAAAATTTATTAAGCGTTAGAAAAGCAATCTGCCATCATCTTTAAGAACAAATTCCTCACGCATAAAACTATTATCAAACTTATTTGGACCTAATATGGTTTGATATTATGGGAGCACTTAAACATGTACAGTTTAAATATCCAAAAATCATCGAATTTTAAACTCTCAGCATAATAATAATAGATGCATGGTTTATTAACAACCAAATTTTACATGCTCATCTGAAACTACCATTTGCAAAAGAGGAAATCATCAATAATGTCATCGATCATCTACACAGACTTGAAGATCATCCGAATATTTCCTTTAGACTAGTATTCGAAGGCCAGTACTAACTTCATAGATCTGTTAACTCTCTTAGCCACATTCGTTTCAGACTTAATGCTATCAATTCAGCTCATAAAACTGATGTGTGTATAAAGTGTTAGATCGTTAACTTAAAATTAAAATATAAAAAAATTCTTTCTTATTATTTGTGTAATGTGTCAAAATGCATTATTCATTTACACGCTACTTGGTTATTTTGTGGTAGAACTATCTCTTTAGAATTGTTATTATGTGAAAGACGAAATTTAACAACTGCAGCCTCATTCTTCAAAGAGGCTGTGAATAACTTTAAACCGGAGATTGTTTTTTTTTTGCAAAGTATTAACTTTAGAATTGTCAATCGATTTTGAACTATGGGGTCTATTGCAAATCAGTCTAGATGAGTTCATAGAAGAAAAGCTGTAAACAATTGCGAGCTAGGTTAGCAGAGAGCTTCTAGTAGACACATTGATTCAACTTTTCGCAGAAGAGACATAAACCGCAAGCAAGGGCACGTGTTACCCTGAGGCATAGAATCAGGTTCTATAGAGTTTAAAGGAAAATCATAATATTCTAGATAGTGAGCGTCTAACAATAGTATAGATTAACATAACATTCTGAGATAGAACAGAAACACACAAAAGCTTCACCAATCAAAAACTGGTTCAGTAAGGATATAAGATGGTGTATGTTTGAACAAGGGTTCGAACTGTACATATTTTTATTCTTTTTTTTTTCGGTTTGATGACATTTGTCATATCGCAGCTCCTAATAGTAATCTCCATTTTTATTTACTTTTGAGGTGGGCTGTTAGTCATGTATTCTCCAGACGACCATCCGTTTTACTATTTCATGAGTAGTCTGTCTATTCTTCATATTCTTTTTGATCTTCGCCATACGTGTGATCCACACTCTTAATTTTTCTTTCGTCAAAAATGCATAACTCTGGTTTATAAGTTATAATGTTTTACCCTATCGTATCATATATAGTTTTATTGCTTCTCTATTTGTTTCTGTTCCACCTCGGTGAATTTTATAATCGCCTTGTTGCCTTTTTTTGTTCTATCCAACATTGTTTGTTGATTTATTCCTGCTTTATTTATTTTCATACCCAAGTAGTTGTACACATTTGATTATACTATTATTATTTGATATATCTAGGTTTAAGCCCAACTCGGGAGTATTGCAAATATTGCGACTAATTCAGGAAAATAATGTAACCAGCTGCAGAAAAATTGTAATATTTTAGAGTCTTACTTCCTCAACTAAGGGAAAAATACAATTTAATCATTGGCATGTAAAGAAGTATGGTGGTAGAGAAGAGATCGGTGTGGGGAGAAGAGACTGTTAACGTTTCCAAGAAGTTGCCAAAATGTTATTCATACAGGAGAGCTCGATACAAGATATTTAAAGTTTTTTTGGTAAGCTTGGAAGAACAAGGCGGGTATGACTATTAAGATACTTTTAAGTATGTGTTTTATTCACTCTATTCAAACGAATAATTGTTTGGAAAAATTATTTTTAACTTACTGCTGTCAGATAGAAATGGAAAAATATAATAACTCCGTTACCTAATATTTTTATTTTATATCTCTAAGAGTTTAGTAATTTTGTATATTGATGTGACATCTATCTTTTAGTATTTTACCAAAACTCATTGTATGTCCTATTGAAATAGGCTTGCCATCCTATGCATAATCCATTTAATCCATACACTTCTGAAAAAGGAACCAGCATATTAAGTTATTCTAAAAATTTATTGAATATAATTAGCCATGGCTTTCGTGCTCGCTCAAGGGTTGCTATAATTAAGAAAATTAATTATTAATTTTCGGCTTAAACCACCCAGACATTCTTGGATTGCCCCGGGTTGTACCTTACGAACTCAGATAAGGATGTAAACTTCATTTATGCCAAATTATCGTTCACGAACACAACTAGCATTTTCCAAGGCACTGTTAGGATGCATCTTCTGAATCAACAAAGCAGTGGATTCTAGTCAAATATAAATCATACATCCAAGCCTCGCTTGCTAACAAACTACTAATTCAGCGTTTAGTTTCAACAGCTTAGATGCTAATCTTTACATCAAATTCCTAACTTAGCATTTCTGCTTTACTTTGCAGATGTTAATCTAATCGCATACTTTAAACCTTTGAAGTAAATTAAATGGCTGGTACTATTTTTAAAAACAAGCGCTTTATAAGGGGAACAAATTTGATACTAAATTGGATTCTTTTTTATAAGAATACAGGATGATTGTATACATGTGCGAATAACTTTAACGACGTATAACTGTGGTTATTTAACTCTTAAATCACCTAGGAAATTTTGTTAAAATTAACCGCCGCTACGCAGGTTTGGTTAGGTTTAGTACAAAATTTTTTACACTTCACTTCACTAATATGTAAATAACTTTTTTGCTTCATATCCGATTATGATAAACTTTGTTATCTTAAAAAGATAACAGTCCAAGCTTACTTTCCGGCAAATTTTCAATTGATTGTGGAAAGTGGATGAAAACTGACACAGAAGTGAAAAATTTGAATCAGAAATTTGTAAATTAGGGTATATCTTGAAGAAGAAGAAGTCATTAACAAGTTTTTTTGCAGCTTTTGAACTAGTATTCTGTTTTCCAAAAAAAAGTCGTTGCAATATAATACATATTTAAAGAGGTATTTCACGCAGTTTCTAATAGAAATGACAACTTAAATACATACATCTAATTTACAAATTTTTATATCAAATTCTTCACTTTTGAGCCATATTTTATCCATTTTTGATACACACCTGTACATTTTGCTTCACTGGAAAAGCTTGGCCTGTTAGCTGTTAGCGCAGACATAAAAATCTTTTTTCCCAAAATTTCGCGCCACTTCCAGATGGTGGCCATGTGATATGGCACTGCAATCAATTTTTCCCATAATTGTATAAATTATACTGCCAGTTTAATTATATGGTCTATTTATCGACTCCTACTAATGCGAGAGGATATTGGGTACTTACGGACAAATTAAGTCCAGAATAACAGAAACAGAAATAAAGTACCATAGGTAAACGACGTAGAAGAAGGGACAGTTTTAACAACAGTAGTATAAGATATTGAAGTAGAACTAGTACTAAAAAAGGTTGAAAATAAACCATTGAAATGGTATGGGCACATCTGCAGAATGAGGGAAAACAGAATAATAACAGAGGTGAAGGTAGAAGAAAGAAGACCAAGAACAGTCCAAGATTAACCTAGGAGAAGCAAATAGAAGACATGGTAGGGAAGAGGGGAACGATGTTACCAGAAACCAGAAGACTAGCCAGGGACAGAAAATCATCTTAAAAATATGGCGCACAAAAGTGGTGTTCAAAAACTTCGAATCAAGAAATGGCAGCCATTATAATACGGGACTTATGAGCTGGGGTACTGTCATGATCGAACAAAACCTCGTACGTTAGTTTTCGTCTTCGTTTTTCCTGATAGCAACTAAATTCACGTAATACGAGCCTATAATAGTGGCTCCAGAATAAATAGTCAAGAAGCAGAATTGTAAGAAAACGGACTGCATGATCATTCCATTATGTAGTGGATTTTAATTTTTCAGGACACTATAGAATCAGAATGTCTCAGTTGCATGGTGGATTATATCGATGGATTCAGCATATTCTGTTAATTGCCTAACTATTCTGGGAAATTCTCTGGAAGGTAATTTTGACCACCATAGTGTGAAAACTATGTTCCTTGCACTATCGACTTAATTGCTAGGCTTTGATAGTCCGGCAGGAGGGGTGCGTTGTAAGTCTTACTCATAAACAAGTCAGAATACATAAATGTTTAAAGAGCAAAATGATGCACGAAGCACTATTTCGGGATTCCAATATCAATATTCCTCCACAAAAGTATGTTTAATCTTGCTTCAAGGTTATGCACAAATATAGCTACGCCGAATAATTTACTACAGGCCTACTATATTTCACCAGACTATAGATACATATGGTATGGAAAACGGTAATTTAATGCAGATAGTATAACATTAAAACTAATTCTAGTCAAAACTATGAAAAATCCTATTCTTATCCCCAACATAAAGGATCCTGGTAGTATTATTTATTTTTTTGAATCAACTTCTTAGAATAAAAAGAAACAGAGCCTACTATATTGACACCATCCACAATTATTCAAGATTCTGCTATGACAGTTAGTTAGACTTTGAAGAAATAGATGTTAGCAAACATGATTCATCTAGCTAACATATCGCAGAAGACGTATAATAATTGAAATCCTATCACAAGCAACTGTAGATTGGGCATACTGAGAACATTACATTTCGAACTTGATTTTAGTGTCAAAGGGAGCATTAATCAGTAGTAAGTAATAATCAATTCATAATTAGTATAAGTATGTATGAATCAGAGGCATTTTGCACATTTGCAGAAATACGCTCAAGTTTACCTTATTATAACTAATTCTTCAACAAAAATGTTTCAACGTTTTAAAGAATTTTAGTCTCTTTTGTGTACAAGGGGGTAGTGATATTTAGTTAGCCTGGAAAGGTTCTAGTAAAGAAAAGTGAATATGGTTGCAATAGTTACAACTATGAGGTTCTAAAAATAAGTTGTCAAAGTTTGACATCCATTAGTTGTACGGTGATCAAACTGTCAATTTTTGAAAACAGCATGTCTCAGAAAAAGATGGAATTTGCAAAAAATCGAGTTTCGGTCAGTTATTAAGTGTTTATTTTTGAGAGCGTTATCGGGCAAAGGAATTTTTGCTGATATGATAGAAACCTTAGGTGATCAGTGTCCTTCATAAGCCACTATTACAAACTGGGTTGCGGAATATAAAAGAGGAAGATCAGATGTGAAAGATGAACACCGCCCTGAAAGACCAATTTCTGTGACCACTCCGGAAAACATTGATTCTGTCCAGGATATGATTTTAGAAAATCGACGTATTGGGATTAAGAATATTGTAGAAGCATTGCACATTTCCAATGAACGTGCTTTCGGTCAAATGGATTCCAAGATGGTTGAACGTTGATCAGAAGCGCGTTCGATAGCCAACGTCAAAGGAAATCTGCCGCCGTTCTGCAGAAGATTCCTCAAACTTTTTGGATCGGCTTGTTACTATGGACGAAACGTGGATCCATCACTATGACCCAGAAACTAAAGAGCAATCCAAACAGTGGAAGCATGTCGGTTCTCCACGACCCAAAACATTCCGTGTGCAAAATCGGCTGGCAAGATTCTAGCTTCAGTTTTCTGGGACAAAGATGGGATAATTCTGATAGATTATTTGGAACTGGGTAGAACTATCACGGGAGCATATTATACTAAGTTGCTAAGTAAATTACGTAAAAAAATTGTGGAAAAATGCAGCGGAAAACTTGCCAGAGGTGTGCTCTTTTTGCAAGACAACGCTCCTGCTCACAAGTCGTTGACTGCACTGCAAAAAATCGATGAAATTGGTTTTTAGTTGATTGACCACCCGCCCTATTCTCCGGATTTAGCACCGTCAGACAATTATTTGTTGCCAAAAGTCAAAAAATATTTAAAAGGTATAAGATTTTCGACAAATGACGAAGCAATATGTGCCGTTGAGGAGTGGTTGGCAGACCAAGACAAAGATTTTTTTCTAAATGGCTTAAAATTATGTTATGATCGTTCTGCTAAATGTAAATAAGTCTTAAAGGAGATTAAATAAGGAGAATAAATCAAATTTGATTTTGAAATATTGCGGCGTTTTATGGTAGGCTAACTACTTATCAATAACCCCTCGTATATGATCTGTTTTAAGTATAGAGAGTATTACGTATGAAATATTACCAAAAAGACTGCCATTAGTGAAGAAGGTAGTATTTTTTCATGACGTGTAATAATTCTACTAAATATGAAGTTTGTTCGCCTGTCATCCATTATTGATCAACTTAGCCATGAAAATAAATGCCATAAGTCAAATGACGTTTGTTAATGTTAGTAGTGTTTGTAAGCAACACATTATAAGTTTCTGGCGTTTGAATTAAATTCTGACTTTTAAAACTTCGATTTTGAAATGGCGTTTATTGTTGAAAATCCGTCCAAGTTTGATCAGCGTGCGGTCCTACAACTTTTATGCGCTGAGAGAGTGCAGTCATTGCAGATTCATACGCGAATGCAACCAGTGTATGGAAATGCATTTATTGTGTACTCAACTGTGAAGGAATAGTGCCAAAAATTAAAGAATGGAAAGGAGGGGATTATAGATGAGCCGCGACCAGGTGCACGGTGTACTGCATTAATACCAAACAATATGGCATGTATGGAAGACCTTATTGGAGAAAATCGTCAAATTTCAATAAGAGAAATTTCAGAAATTGTTGCTTTGAATATAGGATCTGGCCGTAGTATTGTTCATAATTTGGGTTACAGCAAAATTTGTTCGCAATGGATTCCTCATCTCTTATCTAATGAACAAAAATGCTTGCGAATGGGCTTATCTCTGCAACACCTCACAGACTATAGGCAAAATGGTGATGACTTTCTTCTGTTCCTGGTGATGAAACTTGGTGCCATTACTACGAGCCATCCAGTAAGTTATCGTCGATGCAGTGGAAACATTCAAGTTCACCACCACCGAAGAAGTTTAAAGCGCAACCTTCTGCAGGCAAGATGATGTTAACATTTTTTTTTACTATGAAAGACCCTTCTTGATACAGTTTAAGGAACCTGGAGTAAATGTCAATTCAAATCTTTACAATGAAACTTTGAACAAGCTTCATCAAGCAATAAGATGGAAACGTCCAGGAAAACTTACGGATGGGGTCATTTTGCTGCACGATAATGCTAGGCCTCATGTTGTTAATGTGGTAAAAGAAAATCTTCAACGAAAGAAATGAAGGGTTTTAGAGCATCCACCCTACAGCCCGGATCTATCGCCTTGCGATTTCCGTATTTTTGGACCGCTGAAAAAGGTATTAAAAGGTCGGCGGACGCAGAAGTACAGAGAGCTGTGGAAGACTTCTTCATTCAGCAGCCACAAGAACTCTATAAGCAGGGTATACTATCAACTATATCAACTGTGACGGTAATTATTTATAATTAAATTGTTGATTAAATTTTATATGAAGCAAACATGAGTTGCAATTGAATACACCTCGTGTTTCTCAGAAACAATTCCTCATTGCCTTATGGCAATATGAGAATCTAATACTGACAAACTTTGAAATGTTAGAGAAATATGGACTTTATGGTGAAATTTAAACATTAGTACCTATACGAAATTTTTAAGCGCAAAAGACAGCGGAGGAACTTTTGTTAAGTTAAATTTAAAAGTTATTACTTACAAATATTCATGAGTATTTTATAATTTGCCTTTAGGTTGGTGAAAAATTCCTAATCTTCCATGCGCCATTAGCCATAAAGGAAGATGATTTCAAAAAGTCTACGAATTGCTACTAGTTTCTAGAATTTATAATGTACTTGGAGAGTTTCTACAGAATTGGCCAACAGACGAACATGGGTTGGAAAGGGACGGAAGAGTTCTTTCATTAAAAACAGTCATAATTTAGGGAAATGTTGTGTATGGGAAAATACCAGCACAAAATCTTGCTGGAATTCGCTTTCACTTTCCACTTGGAACGAGGACACTACTTTAATTTAATCCAGCCTAATGTGTTCATTTCAAGTAGTAATTTAATCTGTTCTGACAAAAATTACAGGTTTTTTCTGTTTGGAACTAAAAGGCCAGAATTATTATCTATTATATTACATTAGTTGGGTTTCCAAAATCTTAGCAACAAGCCAGTTAGAATTAGGCGGAATATTATATATTCCTTGAACTAACTAATATGTAGACTGATGTACTAATTTAATTATTAGTTTGTAAAGCAGGCGTTCACGACCAAAATATTTAAGATGCCTTGATGGAGAATTTCGAAATTGCCAAGGTTGTTATAAACCCGCAGTACAACGCCCCAAAAGCGTCCTTCTTTGTAATTAACTGTGCAAACACCAGTACTTATAAATCACTTTGCAAACTAAAAGCACATACCTGAAAATTCAAACAAGAAACCGTTCCTTCGCAATATCTAGCACTAATTCATAATAAAATGCGGAACAGAAACTAAGTGCTGTGTGTAATTACATCCCGGTGAGCATAAAACATGAACAATCATAAATAATTTCAGATTTTTATCGGCATGTGATATATTCCTATTTATCACGTTACTCCGCATTTTATAGGTCAAAAAATAATTCAAACACATTATTTATGTATACCTGCATTTGGTATTTCATTCCTGTCACATTCATATAAAATATGAAATAAAATAAAATATAATTCTTAACGGAATTTAGCCAATCATAAAACCGCTTTAGAGTGAGGGTGTTTTAATACATAAAAACATTTAGAAGAGATTTTCTAATTACGGCACGTTCTGGTATTATTTAAGTAATAAATCTAAAGACGGGTGCGTATAATATGGAATAATTTAGAAACTGAATGTACTTTATAGATGTTAAAGTTAGTAATAAACTAACAAACAAAGGGGAACACCCTCAAACTTGGGGAAACTAAAGCAATTTCTTACTGATGTTTATGATATTATATCAAGTTGCGTCGCTTCAAAACCAGAAAAGAACTTTTTAATCCAAATTTATACACTAATTTATCAAGCAAAACCAGGATTTTGTTAATATTAAAAATTTAAAGCAGGTGTTTTGTTGCCGTTTAAAATGCCTGCCAAATTCAAACCGTGTAAATTATATACATATCACTCTTCTGAGAACATCTCACACTTTTCAAATATTTAAATAACTTTAACTGACAAAGCGCTTTTACGTGCATAGTTTTATCTGACATGTAACAAGTACTAGAATTATGTTCATTAAATAGCCACTGGCAATACCAGAAAATGCAGACACATCAAAGAAAATCTTTTCCAGCTTAACGCTTACTAGTGCAATTTTATTTTTATTCGTAGACTGAAGGCAAAACTGTGCTATTTTATATACCTTCAGATCTTTGGTAGTTACGATGCAATTTTCTTTTTGTTTAGCCACTCTAGAAATTCAATTCATGCAATCAGATAGTTTGTTATGCTGCAAATTGAAAATACTAACAAGCATTCCTAAAAACCTCCTCATCATCAGTACAAAAGAAAATCATTTTACATTGCAGGCTGGCCTTTTGCATTAATATTCTAGATACAGGGCATCTGCTATCGATCTGATTCATGTTACTGCTGCTTAGGTTCTATTTGTTAGCCTTAAACCACAGATTCTGAGCAGTTTCGATTGCTTTCTAGAGAAATGAAACAAATCTGTTATTTTGTCTCGTAGTTAATAGAAAATAGTAAAAATAAAGTACTAGGATTTCTCAAAGATGCAGCCTTTGTTAGTACAAAAAATTATTACGTATCCATAAGTCAGCTTCTTCCTGCATCAATGTTCTAGATAGAGGGACTATGAACTAAGAGTACCTACCTTATTTTTGTACTTTTTAATTCTCTTTCAGAAAATAACATAAAATTTTAAAATGTTCTACTAATAACAAAGTTAGAGCTAATATTAAATTTCAGTGGCAGGTTAAGTGCCTCTTATGGTCAAGTCTGGTTAACGAAAATAATTTTGTGACTGTATTACATAATGATAAGTATGTATACCAAAGTTCAAAGAAATATCTTTAGATTTGTGGAAATTACAATAATAAGAAGAAATAAAAAATTCAACTTTAAGGCCCTATAACTTCTTAAGGAAGAACTTTCTGCCTAAGGTATATTAGGTTTAATCGGTTTATTTTTACCTAAAGAATCTATGACTAAACGCTGTCCCATTCTTTCTGAGACACCCTGTATATGTAGATTTAATTTAGTGCAATGTTTTCACCCTTATGACAAACTACTATCTGTTGATAAAATAATGTATACAACACCAATGTGAAAATTTTATTAATTTTTATAAAATCACAGCAATGCCTCTGTACCAAATGTATTTTGTCGTGGATTATACGTATTGCGTTTTACATTTGCCGCAGTTCACTTTCGAGAATTCAGGGTGACGGTCACAAACGCCGCAAAGGACAGGGTGAAGAATCTAATACTTTGTCCAAGAAAAGTTGGTTGAGGATCTCCTTAAGTTCTAACGTTTTCGAGTTATGTCAGAAGTTTCCTAAGGCATTTGTTAATCAAAGTTAACTGCTGGATTCACTCTTCGTTAACACAAACAAACTATTTTATTTCAATAAATTAAACAAATTTTACATCAGATTCTAGATATAGAGAACTTACTACGATTGCATATACCTTGCTTAAGTTCTAGTATATTTGTATTGCTATCAATAATTTCTAGACTGCCTAGGTATTCCTAAACTACTAAGTTTGTAACCATCAAACAGTCTAATTGTTAATATTTCACAAGCAAACACAGCATATAGCATCAATATTCAATTAACTTTAGTTTAATTCTTTGTAATTTTCTAGCTATTCTATATTTTCTAAAAATGATTAATTAACAACACAAAAAAAAATTAAATAAAAATGCAATGTATAAATACAAAATATAGTCGATATTTCTTAGAGAATTATTTATTTATTTTATTTTTAAGGGCATTTTAAACCGACCTGGTAATTCAAAATTAAATCTAAGCTTCTACACTGGAAATCACTTATATTCCTTTCCTGGTTGTGTCTTGAACGCTGAAAAGCGGACCAATGTAAAAGACAGTACGTATAATATACGGCAAAATATGTTTGTTATAGAACCTGGCTATTGTTCAGATTTTAAGGAAAGCAGATAGATCTTGATATTAGGATTGTGTCCACTACAGGTTGATTTACTGGATAGAAAGAGTCTACCATTCCAAAAACAGGCAACCCAAAATATAAATCATAAGCTACTGCGATGTCTCAATTTTTATTGATGGTATTTTGAAATATAAATGCTGGTTTGATATGCTGTACAGTTTTCTAACTTAAGTAAAGATGATTCAACACAAAAAAGTTTGAATAATACGTATTCGAATGCAGCAAATATCGTTATTATCTCAAATTTTGTTCACGACACATTGCCAGTGGTACTTGAAGAAGTAGATTTAAATACAAAACGGCATATGTGGTGCTAGCAAGATGGCGCCCCTGTGTTTTTATGCATATAAATCGGGTTTCTATGCTCTTTCATAATACCGTCAATAAAAATTTATCTAACGCACTACCGCATGTATTTTGGGTTGCCTATTATTGGAATGGTAGGCTCGTACTCTCTTATGAATCACCCTGTATGTTCCTGAAAAATTGAGTTTTCACTTAATGTCCAAATGTATCATAAACGTAAGTTGGTTTTACACGGTCTAGGCCCCGTTAGGGCGCCGCCGTTAGGGTGCTAGACACAAGGGCGCGAAGACACTAGGCCGCGGGCCGTTCGGGCGCAGAGGCACTAGGGCGCGAGGACATTAAGGCGCGAGCCATTAGGGCGCGGGACACTAAGGCGCGAGACTCGGTGTTATAACTTTGTTATTCACCTGTATTTATAATATTTATAATAACCATAACCATTTGATTTACGTGTCAATAAAGTGGACTAATTATACAATGTACAACCATATAGGACAATACCTGATAAAGTAATAATATTTTTATTTACATTTATAAAATATATTTAAAACAAATTGCCATGTCATATGAAAAATCCAAATTTTTATCTTTTTATGAAAGAAATTTTCTGATAGGAATCTGGTTTTTAAGATACGAGGAAGTCTGTTAAATAATGCTGCACCAATGCCTTTGGGTGATTGTTTTTATCATTCTTGGTACTATAACATTCAAATTAGTTTTCCTTCTAATAGAATGTCGGTGTTCAATATAAAAAACTACAATATTGTTTACATATACTAAAATTGTTTTCCGACTGAACAACTCTGCAGTAGAAGAAAATTTTGATTATAGGTAACTTGAAATAGGTAATTATTAACAGTTATTAAGAACTCATCAAAGATAGTACACATGATTTTCTGCATTACTTATTACATAAAATCTGTAAATAATAGGAAAAGCAAGTGATAACCTAACAATAAAATTATTTTAAAAACAAGAAGTGCAGAAAAGAAGGGTTGCCCTTTTCTTATGATTTTTTAGTTATATAGTTGAAGATTGACTAATACGTATTTAGCTGTTTAATACTTATAATTAGGGGGTTAGTGATTCCGATCATTACATTTGTTAAACCATTTTTCAGATCGGATAGCACTGCGGGGGAAGAAAATTTTAATAAATCTACAATATAACGTTGAATAACCTATCAACTTTTGTTAAGACATAATTTTCTGCATTGCATACAAATCTGTACGCAAATATTTCATTTTTAAAACCACAAGAAACCCAAATTTTAAAAACAAGAAGGAAAGAAAAGGAAGGTCGGTTCTATTGGGTGTTTTTATTAATCCTTCTATTTGAATTTTGTAACGTCATACACTTTTGAAGATGCTAGATGATGTTAATTACATATTTAACAAAATCCAAGGGCCGGCTGAGAAAGTTGTCGTCACTCCTTACAAGGCTTAATGACTAACTTTTAGTCTGACAAATTTAACATAGTTGTCGTGCCCTAGTGTCCCGCGCCCTGCCGGTCCGCGCCCCAATGGTCCGCGCCCTAATGGCCACGCGCCCGAACCGTCCGCGCCCTAACGGTCAGCCCTAATATCCACGCGCCCTAACGGCGGCACCCAAACGGCCGAGCCCTAACGGCCGGTTTTACAGTATTTCTGGAAATATATTCCTATCTTATGCTTTTTACGGTAATTTTTACTTTCCCATACCTTATAGGTATAGGGTAAGTATTGAAATCATGAAAATTTTCGAAATCGAGATTTTAACGGATATATCCGTTTTGGGTCTCTAGGAACCCAAAAAAGTGGTTTTTAAAAAATGTCTGTCTGTGGGTGGGTATGTACGTACGTATGTACGTACGT
>JABXWE010008947.1:0-46168 GCA_014611495.1 Limonius californicus | reverse complement strand
TTTCAAGAGATTGCCGCGCTCCTTCGTCGCGCGGCAACTGTCTCTTTCAATCGACAATATATCATTTTGCGCTCTTAATACACAAATAGCTATAGTAATGGAAGTACTGTTTATATATTTAAAATATTGGTTTGCTATATCTCTGAAGTAGCTAGTGTCTTTTATGGGTTGACTTTTATTTTTGACTAGAGTAGAGGGCAACAATGACTTTAACCTATTGACATGAGTGGTCAGAATTCAATTGATTTTTATTTAAATTATTATGAAACAGAATATATTTTATTTTTAGAAAGTAATCTACAGGGGCGCCAGAAAATAGCTGTCAAGGTGATCAGGCGCCTGCGAAAATGTTAGCAGTACTTCTATTTCGCATATTATTAATAAATATTGTATTATTAATATTATTGACCCTTCTGCAAGAGGAATGTGTGACTATAAGTTCTAGCTCGAATTTCATTTCTAATTAATGTGGTGGACCTTAATCTCGAGTTTCCGTTTAAAGTTGTAAATGTATTTTTCAAAGCTTAAAACAAATTTTACAGGTTTGTATGATTATTGAAAAACTTTATTACAGATTGTTATAATCTTGTTGATATGCATTGAAGAACCGTTGAAGAGAATATTTAATGTAAGATAGTACAATGCTGCTTATTGTTTTTCCATATGTTTTGCCCGGAGAAAATTTCAGTTCAAAAATCAGTTAACCGGGTAAAACCAACCTACTGGAAAGCCATCTACTCTTGCTTATAAACAGCATTCTGATGTTAAAAAATATCAAAGGACAAAAATTAAAGTAAAACTCATAAAATAATAAAAAAAAACAAAGGTTTTACAGAAGACACCGATCAAATTATATAAAGAATAAACATTCCAACAGCTAAGATAAGAATTTACAGATGGTTATTAAATAAAATACATAATCTTTGCTTTCTCACAATGCTTGTATTATTTGCATCAAGTTCGATTTGGATATTTTTACAAAAAAGAATGTTTTCCAACATTAGCAATCCAAGCAATTGCTTCTTAAATAATGTGGGTTTAAATGTTTTTATGTAATACATAGTGTTTCAACACTTTCTTTTATTGGATGTGGGTGCCATAGTCGTAATGCATAAACGCATGCAATATGCCTGACTTAAGTTTGTACGTATGTACATTATAAAAACGATAAAAAAGAAGTGTTTGCGTTATTGAGCTGTACAGGTTGTTTACGTTGTCGGGCGTTCCATTTGATCCTACAGTAAAAAATTTGTGTTTACATTAGCGCGATATTTCCATACTCGGGTGTTTTCGTTATCGAGCGTTTGCTGTAATTACAACATCAGAAAAACCAATATTGATTTTTATTTTAATTTAAATTCACTATAAAGATTGTTTAAAATGGCCACCGTTGCTTTCGAGACACATTCTGGCTCTTCTTAAGAGAGATCTGGTTGCCCTACATAACAAATTGTTATTCCGAATTAGTTCTGCTGCCTCAAAAATGCGTCCCCCTAAGATCTTCAACAGTCTCTGATGGTGTTTGGCCCCACAAATAATAATGTAAACAAGTTAAGTCCTGAGATCTCGGGGGCCAGGAGTGTTGTTCTCATCTACCAATTACACGTCCTTCAAACCGTTGATTCAAAAATTGTCTTACGCGTAACGCAAAGTGCGCATGGCCACCGTCGTGCTGGTACCACATACCACGTTTGATCGACAGAGGGACATCATCTAACAATCCTCCCAAATGATCTTCCAGAAAATTTAAATATCTGTTGACGGTTAAATGGTTCTCAAAAACGAATGCGCCAATGAGCATGTTATCAACAATTCCACACTGAAAACCTATGATGATAATTTAGCACTGTAATTACGTGTGGATGCTCCGAATTCCAAGAATGGCTGTTCTTTCTGTTCATTAATTAACTTCTTGTAAATGTTGCCGTGAATAAAATTCTATTACGAAGGTTTTAAATGATCCAGCGGTAAAATTCCATACGACTAATGACATCTGTAGATAAGAGGGTTGAAGAGGCTGGATATGAAATAGATATAAACCATGATGTTTTAATGTTCTCCAAACTCGCATTCGTGATACATTAATTTGTACAGATACACGACAAACAGAGGTGCTGGGATTATTATCAATTACTCGCAGTATGTTGTCCTCATTGTCAGGAAAGTTCTGTGTTCACGTAGGTGGTTGCACACTCGTACTCGTCGGTCTGGTAGTCGCCGATTTGGAAATCCCTACCCATATTCTCCAGCAGATACTACTGAGTTTCCATCACAGGAATCGAATATGTAATTAATATCGGCGTACTCTCGCGTTATAAAAGTAAACATTATCAACACTGTTAATAAGCGCAAGCAGAGAAATCAACTTTAAGGTGTTTTAATGTTTGACATACAAGTAAATAATATCATTTGCGTAATAACGTAAACAGTTTGTATCAAATACCACTTAATATCATTTATTGTTTGGGCTGCTGCAGTATTTAACTCAAACAGGCCATAAACTTCTTTATTAGTCGATTTAGAGAAAATGATCACTTTTAGTTTCGACTTCTTTTCACCTCTCCTACACGTAGGTGAAGTAGCGACTTCACGTCATGGGACACCCTGTATAAAAGAATAAAATATATTTTTTTAAATATCATTTAAACCAGATCAGCGTGATTGAGATTTATATGAATGTTTGGTGAGTAACATATCACGTCAATGTCACTATCGGCGGTAGCCTCACTATCACTACTTTTATTGATATATTTCAAGTTTTACTAATGGATTTTGTACTAGCTTTTCGGTTTTAATCATTATCACTTGAAAATAGATATAAGTCTTGGTGCAGCTTACGTTTGTATCTTTTATGGATATTTTACCACCTGTACCGTGATTTCTAGCACTGGAGCGTTCAGCAACATTGTTAACATATTTATTTGTAGCATTGATGGTAGGGATTTTTGCAACTCCATGGAGCTGTGAGTGAGTTACTCAGGAACCAGGGTACATTAAAGACGGTTCGGAGAATTTTGTTCTCATAAGTTTGTACTTTGTGTAGGTGCGTCTTTGAGGTCGCTCCCCATACTTGGCAGGCGTAGGTAATTACTGGTCTCAGGATGGACATAAAATATCGGTACTGTACAGTACAATTCTGTTGTTGACAAAACTAAAATGCGGTTCACGTCTATTAAAAATATTGCATTGCAAAAACAATGCAAGGCACGGATATTCCGCCCACGAATAATCGCAAGTTTGCTGTATTTTTAACATTGTCAAGAACAGTTCTCTTAAGCCAAACGTTTAACAGGAGTTCATCATCGTCATCAAATTCATCAGTACAACAAAGGAGTTTTCTGGAAATTTCAACTTTACGATTCCTAGGAAGGAAAGTTCATTATAAGCGATGCATTTTATAGTTTGAAATGTCAAATGTGGTTTATTATATATTCAGTTCAATATACACGAAACGCTAGTTTTTTAATAGGTATGAAAAAAAAATGTTTTGAACTTAACTAACGATTTATTCGGCCATTGATCATGGTTTATAATAAACGAGAGTTCAATATAACCGGGTTGATTATAGGCGGTCACTACTGAATACATTTTTTTTATTGGTATTCCGAACTTTACTCTATAAGTTTTACCTTCCTACAGCTTCCCTTGTTTTGCCAGTTCAGTAAAAAATTTTTAAATATATTTTAAAGAAGGTTGCAGCAAGGCAACAACCTGGTTTTAACCTTTTAGTTACTTTAAACGATTTCGACATTCTATTTACAACTCAGACTGTACATATAACTATTTATTCTACTCTTGTTTAAGACTTCATGTAGTGACTTTATTCGGGCTGTGTCGTATGCTCTTTCCAGATATATTACCATTATGTAGTTTAGTACATATATTATCTACACAAATTGTTCGGCTGTAAAACCACTCTGCGCTTCTCCTACGGTTATTCCGTTCTTTATTTGTGCTTTAATGACTTTTCCATATAGCTTTCCTACTGTAGCTGCTACGCTAATGTCCCTATAGTTTCTATAATCTCACTTTACACCTTTTTTATGTACGGTATTCTTCCATTTCTTTGGGATGTTATTGCTTTCTATTAACACTTATTTAATATTGTTCTTATTTAACTATTGCAATTATGGAATACGAGGATTGTTCGATAACTACGTGGCCTAACACAGAGATGGCGCGAAATCGGAGGAATCTTCTTCACCATTCTGTAGAACTATTCTTTATTAGATTAAATATGACAGTACAGAGCGATCTGTCAATTAGTCTGTTTTTGACAGTACGCCAAAGTGAACGTCTCGTGTGATTTTCTAAACAATGGAAAAAACTGAGTTGAGAGCAGTGATAAAGTACTTTCATTTAAAAGGCTTAACACCAACCGAAATCAAAGCAGAACTGTATTCAACACTACTGGAATCCGCTCCTTCGTTTTCAATGGTTAAAAACTGTGATGCCGAATTTAAGCGGGTCGTATGAGCACAAATGATGAACACCGTAGTGGACGTCCAAAAACTGCTACTGCCCCGGATATGATTGAAAAAGTCCACCGTATCGTATTGAATGACCGTCGAGTAAAAGTGCGCGAGATAGCAGACATAGTGGGTATCTCAAATGACAGTGTACACAGAATGTTAACTGAATAATTAGAAATGAAAAAATACTCGGCGCGTTGGTTGCGGTTGCTCACACCGGAGCAAAAACTGAATCGTTTGAGTGTTTCTCGCGACCTTTTGGCACGTTTTCGCCACAATCCGAAGGATTTTTTGCACCGTTTCATAACCGTCGATGAAACCTGGGTCCACCATTATACTCCCGAAACCAAAGAACAGTCCAAACAATATACACACACAAAGGTTCTCCGCCACCAAAGAAGGCAAAAACGGTTTTGTCAGCAGGAAAGGTTATGGCAACCGTATTTTGGGATTCTCATGGAATTATCATGGTCGGCTACTTAGAAAAGGGGAAAACAATAAATGGCAAGTATTATGTCAATTTGTTACAACAACTTAGCGACAAAATCAAACAAAACGGCCTCATTTGGTAAAGAAGAAAGTGATAACGTACCTGCCCACAAGTCTGCGATTGCAATGGCCTAAATTCACGAATTGGAATTTGAATTAGTGCCCCATTCGCCCTATTCCCCAGATTTGGCTCCCAGTGATTATCATCTGTTTCCAAACCTGAAAAAGTGGCTCGGCGGTAAGAGATTTTCGTCTAATTCCGAGGTAATCGCTACTGTAAATAGCTATTTCGAGGACTTTTTTTTTTAATAATTGCTCTTCCGGATCAGCTATAATAGCTATACACAGAAATGTTCACATTGATTACACTTTTCACAATATTAACGTAGAGAGGTCGGCTCCATTGGAGACCCTCAATCCCTGAGTTCCTCATCATCAGACGAGAGCAGGTCTTGGGGCAGTTTACGCTTTAAGCGTTTGTGAATTCGTTTTTGACCTAGTGAATAACTCACAGCACCTGAGCACTCTTTTAGTTTATTATTAAATGTTAAAACGCACTTCTTAATAAATGTTTGTATAGGAGGTATTTTCAGTTCGTTGTGTAGCTGGTTGTTGCGGACGAACCAAGGGGCATTTGTTATAATTCGAAGAACTTTATTTTGGAATGCTTGCAATTTTTTAATTGTAGAGTTTGGAGCAGCTCCCCATACTGTGCAGGCGTATGTCATTGTTGGCCTTAAAAGGGATGTGTATAAGAGGAGGGCGCATTCATGTTTTAACGGGGAATTTCGATTAATTATGGGGTATAGTTGACTAAGTCTCGAATGGCACTCGTTTAGCTTTTTGTTTATATGTAATTTCCACGTCAATCGCTTGTCTAAGTGCACTCCTAAATATTTGACACCCTGGTCCGCGGGGTTCCAAGGGATGGATTCGTTATTTATCACGATAGTTGGTGGTAGAGCAGGGAATCTTAGAGTGAAGATTTTGGCTTCACATTTAGTGGGGTTAATAGAAATACAAATGTAATGTATAATCACCTGTACAAACCCATTATAAAGGAAAATCCATAGAAAAAATACACGGAAAACAATCAGGAAAGAAGAACTGTGGAGATAAAACTCAGGGAAATACAATCCAAAAATTAAAATACACCTCGACTTTATATTTCTTAAATATTACTCTTTTTTATATTCATAATACCTCCTCCTCCCCCCCGGAACCGTTTTCGCATTACTTCAGAGGGGTGCGGGCGTACCTTACACACTAGCCATTCATGCAACATGCACCCTAAACTTAATTAAGTGAAATGCCTCAGCCGGGATTCGAACACCCCAGCAGATTGACCGCATTTCACTGTGACCTCGAGTGGCAGCGCGTATTCGCACTGCTCCACCAGGGTCCCAATATTACGCAATTGAAATCATTTTTTCTGTTGCAAAATAATGCAACTTTACGTTTTCACAATTTTTTTTTGTTAAATTAATTAGTTCTCTTCTACAAAAAACATTGATTAGATTTTATTAATACTGTTTTCTTCTAAAAACAGGCGCTAAGTTGTAACCTGAATATTAGAATTAACCCTTTAGTCTAAAATAGGTATCTAGTCAAATTTTGTATGGAAAAACGTAACTTTGCAATGGAGTGTCATATATTTTCTTATTCAAATTTTTTAAGCTGCTCAGCGACGATCAGCATCGCGATGTCACGAGTTTTGAGACATTCTAAATTATCCATTCCAATATCTTAACATGGTTGCATAATTAAGTATATATGCGTATGTAGATCACGGCATTTGTGGTGAAAAACAACAGCTTAAGCGGTTGAACAACGATTAATGCCATTACAGACGATTTGTAAGGACGGTCAAGAAAACTTAGTTAGTGAACCCAAGAAGCGACTTAGGAAGAAACCAAAATGCGCTGATGTGGAGGAAAATATAAAAATAGTACGGGATGTTAGTTACAACTTTTACGCCACTAAGACGCCTTTTACACTAAAAACTCTGCAAGAGAATTTAAAAGATCGCGGTTTCGCTATAGGACTAAAAGCTCTTTCCCAACTTTTGAAAAATTGTGGTTTCAAATATAAAAAGGACTGCAATCGACGATTTCTTTGTGAAAAAGCAGGTATTGTTCACCAAAGAACATAAAGGCGTGAGCGATTAAACTATTTAATAGTATTAAAACCAAGCGGTTGCTGTTAGTTAAGTGCCGTGATAATATTCTTCTAATTATTTGTGTAATTTTCCATCGATATACGTGATTTAATATTAGTAATTCTTGACTTTCTAACATTTGCAATAAAGTGTAATACGAAATTAAACTGTTTAATAGTATTAAACCCAAAAGCAACTTGTTTGTCGCCGCTGGTTTCTTGAGCTCCTGGGCGCTTATCTTAGTTCGACCGGTTGTTTCATTACCTGTGAACTTTGGACCAGCAAATTTAGACGACATCGTACTATATCTGCGCTAGATGGACCAATATAGAGGCATATGCAACCAGTGATACTTCGAAGAGCACGCAAAGCTGTCGGTCCTGACTGCCATATGAACATCTCTGACAATCGCAAAGTTTGTAGCAAAACTTCTCTTCTCTATTCAATCGGTTGGGCTACCCTCCCGCCCAGCATACGTGCAAGAAGGGCTTACAGAACCTATTCCATTGCAGGTCATTAACAGGCCATTGGCCTATACACACAAAACGAAGAAGAAGAATAACCGGTAACCCAAATATACGGCTTGTATAAACGAAGAAAGTTATTTCGTAATATATTTGCAAGAATTTTATTGTTCTGATGTTGAGTAACTTTTAACATGGATTACTTGCTCCCTAACTCTACTTTCTAAATTTAACTATCTTCCCTAAAACCGGTGGTCAAATTTACGTCAATTCAAATTTGTAAACATTAAACTGTATAATTCAAATACGAAGCCTTCTTCCAAAATATTCTAGTACCAAAAAAATACTCCACATTTTAAAACCATTCACAAAATAGTGTACAGTTGTTTACTTAAACCAAAATTTAACTGTAATGTCTTTTGAGAATTTTCGAAAACGATATTTTAATATGTATTTACTCAACAACAATTGAAATTAATTGAAGAAAACCGCAAACGGCTCTTTACTGTAAAATAATTACGCAAGTAAAAATCATGTGTATGCGTGAACAGGAAACGAACGTGATATTTGAAATCACACCAATTTATTATTGTTTACTTTCATCCCATGGAATAACCCTCACTCTTTTCCGCGGGCAACCGGAATCCTTCCGCAATTGTTTCTTGCTCGTCTGCGTAACTGACGTGATTCGCCATATAATTATAATCGTATAAGCACTCTTTTTGATTTCATAGTGTAGTTTCCCTTACTGCCATTATGAAAATCTGTTGTGGTCGCGCGGGTCTGTAATGAAGATTTATAAAAAAAATATATAGAAAAATGCAGTTTATTATAGTTAGTAGGTACAAAGTTACAAAATAAACATTATAATGTAAGCAATTAAAAAAGGTTTATAAAAAACATAAAAGTCTACCAAATTACAAAATAAACAATATAAAGTACCCAATGGTACAATAAACACAAACGAATCATAAACGCCTTCACAAATTATTCAACTCATACTTGCAGTTGGAAATTATGCGCAATCCCTTGCAGGTAATCCAATATTGGTCTATTGCCGTAATCAGCAACCACTCTTCGTATATTTTCGGCGGTATCCCTGTAAATTTTTCTTTTGGGGTGAAGCTTGATTTCCAGCAATTAATTGCTCGATTTTCAATCGATTTGAATCTACTTCTTTTTTTAGAGCATTTACAAATTTCCATATGCTTGGATGTGCCGCATTAAGTATTGAAGAAAAGCTATTGTGCCACCCTTCAACAGAATTATTTGTACGTGGTATACCATCTTCGACGAATGCACATACATTCTACAAAGGGAGAGGAAATAGTGGTTGCCTTCGTCTCCGCCTTCTGTCTAGGCGACCTATCCACGTGTTTTCGAAATAATTTATTAAGGGTTACAATACGTTTTCATTTTCCATATAAAACTCGCTATCAATTAGCAGATCGTAGGAATCAATGACATCTTCAACAAAAGAATTCTGTCTTCATTGGGACCACTATCATATAACAGAAACGCTTCACCGTCTATATTTTTGTATTTGTCAGGAAATGTAAGATCCGTCGGGGTTCTTGGGTTTGCTAGAACGACTTCTGCAACTGTTCTTACTCGCTGAACTGTTCGCTTTAAAGCCTTAACAGGAAGTAGTTGGACCGATCCTGCTGCAGGTAATTGCAAAGATGTGTTTGCCAATACAGCTTGGGTAGTTAGCTCTACGTTCTTGTTCATTTTCTGCATATTTGCAACAGCCACTTTTGCAGCATCCGCAACGTGATTGTGAGGGGCACTTCTTACCACTTCATCATGTAAAGTATGCACTCTTCCTCGACAATGGTTCTTGTTGTAATTAACACACTTCCATATAATTTTCTCACCACTGGTTTTCTCTTTCTTGTGGGTATAACCATCGTGTAGTAACATTTTGTTACCTCGTTCACTTATTACAAACAGCAGCACCATGTTTACTCTTTAAGCAATGCAATCTGCAGTAAAACTGATTATGTGAAGTGGTATGTACAAGCTTAAATACAGGTCGGAAAATCTCGGTGACGCTGATAAAGCAACTTTCAATTTCCGAGATTAGTATTCGAATTCACAATATACCTTAATTAAACGTAAATAGCCCCACAAATTCTAATAAAACTTATATTAAGTTTATGAACGCATCCAATTGTCTCGCATCCAATTATCTGGCGTCCAATTGACGCACGCGTCCAATTGAGTACGCGTTCAATTGTCGCGCTTCCTATTGATCGCGTCCAATTATCTCGCGTCCAATTATCTGGCGTCCAATTGACGCACGTGTCCAATTGAGTACGCATTCAATTGTCGCGCTTCCAATTGATCGCGTCCAATTATCTCGCGTCCAATTGACGTACGCGTCCATTTGTCGCGCTTCCAGTTGATCGCGTCCAATTATCTGGCGTCCAATTGACCCACGCGTCCAATTGAGTACGCGTCCATTTGTCGCGCTTCCAGTTGATCGCGTCCAATTATCTGGCATTCAATTGATGCACGCGTCCAATTGACGTACGCGTCAATTTGTCGCGCTTCCAGTTGATGCGTCCAATTATCTGGCGTCTAATTGACGCACATATCCAGTTGATGTACGCGTCAAATTGTCGCGCTTCCAATTGATGCGTCCAATTAACTGGCGTCCAATTGATGCACGCGTCCAGTTGAGGTACGCGTCCAGTTATCGCACCCGTCCAATTGACGCGCTTCCAATTGATCGCGTCCAATTATCTCGCGTCCAATTATCTCGAGTCCAATTGACGCACGCGTCCAATTGAAGTACGCGTCAAATTGTCGCGCTTCCAATTGTTGCGTCCAATTAACTGGCGTCCAATTGATGCACGCGTCCAGTTGAGGTACGCGTCCAGTTATCGCACCCGTCCAATTGACGCGCTTCCAATTGATCGCGTCCAATTATCTCGCGTCCAATTATCTCGAGTCCAATTGACGCACGCGTCCAATTGAAGTACGCGTCAAATTGTCGCGCTTCCAATTATCTCGCGTCCAATTATCTGGCGTCGAATTGACGCACGCGTCCAATTGACGTACGCGTCCAATTGTCGCGCTTTCAATTGACGCGCCCAATTTACCACGTCCAATTTACCGCGTCCAATTGACGTAGATCCGTAGTCGCGAAATTCATGTTATGAAGCCCTACTAATTTTTTTTTAAAGGTGTTTGTGCACGTGTGTATTGAATCGTTCTGTGCCTCCGTGCACGCGTTTGTGATTCGTCGTTGACCCTGATCTCGATAGCAAATAAAACGCAAACTTAAATAGAGCAACCTATTTATTTTTATTTGCAAATACTTATATCGACGGCCCCCCATTTTATAACTTTTATATCTTTAACATATCGACAACTTAATCAATCACGAAATAAAACGTTAACACGTGAATAGTTTCGATATTATTGATTGCACAGATTATTCCACACTTAAATACAATCACACTGTTGCACTCGCAAACGACTTCGCAGGTCAAATCCTCTTTCTTGAACGTACGAACACCTTCCTTGGGGTTCCCTCGACGTCTTTTCTTCGCTCTTCATAAGAATGTCACCACCCTTATCATATATTTATTTTACAAACAAAATAAGGGGATGTTACAATGCGTGTATAAAAATTCTTATATCCCATAAAGTAATAGACACTTATCAATGAAATTTGAAACAAACCCGAAACAGAATAATTTATATTCTAACTATAAGCAAGGAATCTGCTAATTTTGCGTCGTTTATTATAGCTTAGGTGGGAACCTGTAGAGGGAAGTGATACTTTAAAGTATTTGATTGTTGCCTTAAAACTCAAGCAGGACACCTCAGTGGATACTGAGAAGGGGAAATAAAAACATGAATGCAACTTCTGCGATTCATACTACACATATGTATGCAAAGGAAATTACTGAAAAGTTATTTTATACAAGAGACGTGCACTAACACTTTCCTCTCAATTTGAGCGGGACTGTCCCAAGTTCAACAGACAGGGGAAAGATGACTACAATAGGCGTTAAACTGAACCAAAAAATCGAGATATTCCAATTTTAATAATAAACTTTTTCACAATTTGGCAACGTTGATAATCATGGACCGGTATGTTGATTAAATCATATTAAAATGAACATGTAATTAGTTGAAAGATTTCTTTTTATGATGTATGTAAATCCTGATTCAAAAATATCACAAGATTTTGCAAAATATGTTTATATTTAATTTTATTTGACAGAATAACAACACACAGAACAGCATAATTGTTACAATATATGTTCACACGTGCGTATACCAGTTTTCTATACATAACCGTGCCCGCTGAATTAAATTTTCGTGAACTCTCTCGAGCATGTTATTTCCTGGATGGCATCCAACATTTTTTGTTCAAGTTATTCCTAGGTATTTACTGGCGGTTGGTAAGCCTTATTCTTCACAAATAACCGCAACAAAAAATTCGAAGGTTTCAAATCGGGAAAACGTGGAGGCCAAATCGCAGGACCTACACATTCTATCAAGCGATTTGGAAAATTTACTCCCGAACATTAGCTGCAAAATGTGATGGTGCACCATCTAATTGCAACCATATATTTCTCAATATATTCAATGGTAAATTTGCTAATTGCTCTTATAATGAAGATTTAGAATTGCATAAAATCGTACGGACTACTCCTTATGGAGAGCCACGAGGAATCTAACAAGCAAGAAGTCATATTCCTCCTATTCGCAAAAATGATGGAACATGGGCACGTACAGATCTAGAAAAGGCTACTACATTTGCACAACATCTAGAGACGATCTTTCAACCTCTGCCATCCCAAAACACGTTTGCAGAAGAAGCAGACATGAAGGAGGTGCTCGAGGTACCGCATCAGATGACACTGTTACCCAAATTGTTTATAGTAAGGGAAGTCCAACACATGATAAAAACAAACTTAAATCCCCAAAAAGCACCTGGCTATGATCTCATCACCGGACGACTTATCAAAGAACTACCAAGAAGAGGCATAGTGCTGTTAACACAAATGTTCGATGCTGTGCTTCGCTTGGGCTACTTGCCACCGCAATGAAAAACATCAGAAATAATACACTTTCCAAAAACCAGGAAAACCCCCAAATGACGTAACCTCGTACAGACCAATAAGTCTGCTTCCGGTACTGAGCAAATTATTGGAAACACTACTCCTAAAAATATTGATGGAAATAATAGAAGAAAATAACCTTATTCCTGAACACCAGTTTGGATTTAGAAAGAAACACGGCACTATTGAACAAGTCCACAAAGTAGCTGAGTTCATAAACCAGACATTTGAAGAGAAAAGTTACTGCGCAGCAGCCGTTCTAGATGTGAGCAAAGCATTCGATCGGGTATAGCACAATGGGCTCTTCTACAAATTTAAGGCAGTACTTCCACACACACTGTACATCATCTTGGAATCATATCTGCACGAAAGGTACTTCCGAGTAATATATGGTCTAGAAGTTACGGAACTCTTTCCGATAAAGGCGGGAGTACCCCAAGGAAGCGTGCTTGGACCTACCCTGTATCTACTTTTCACAACAGACCTTCCAACTGATCACCAAATACGCACAGCAACCTATGCCGATGACAAAGATATTATGGAAAAATACACAGATCCCAACATAACCGCAAGAACCCTACAACACTACGTAGACCAAATTCAACAATGGGCGAGAAAATGGAGAATTAAAATCAACGAAAATAGATAGGTATATGTCACTTTCACCAAGTGTAAAGACGCCGCAAGTCTCTTTTAACGGCCTATAACGATTTCCGCGCCTAATTGAAGGAAACCCTTTCTACATATTTAGTTGTTGCATAATTGTAGGAATTTATTACATTTCGAAGTTTACACTTCCGTCAAACGGCGCAGCACGTATTGGAGTTCCGAAAATTGGGGGGAAAGAAAATTTTAACGACGGTTTCAGTAAATAGAACACGTAAGTATTGGCTTTCTTGCCGGATGTATATGTGTATAGTGAACTAATTCTTGGTAAATCGTTTATCGATTTGGACATCATTTTCCGATTTGGGGTTCACTATACAGGAGTTCGTTTGCTATGGTTGAGGAAAAGTAGAATACTCCAGGAATTCAATTTCCAATTTAGAATTTATCCCAGCCAAGAAGACTTTGTTTTTGTTGTGGTATGCCAGTTCCCATCAACTGGTGAGTTATTTATTGACAGAAAAATTTTGTCCTGTCTTAATTTTCTGAACTTTAATTCTATTATCCGCTGAATTAATTTAGGCAAGTTCGAGCGGCTGAAATCCCGTAATTAAGGTCCGACACAGTGGAAAAATTCTACGTTACGCAAGTTGGTTCGATTGATACGCAGACATCGGCGAGTTAACTTGGGAAGGTTTTTCCAAAACCGAACAGACGCGCTTGGGGCCATTGATAAGAAGTCTGGAACACGGTCGCATTGGTAGCCGTTATCTATTTTAAAAGAGAAGTGCATGTAAATTTGTTTACCCTTTAAATTTTATTACCTTGCCTTTGTATTTACAATTTCATTACCTTCGGTTAAGAGTTAATTAGTTAATTGATTTTGTGTCAATGAATTGTACTATTGGGGTCTATTTGATGAGATATTTAGATATTAAGTACAATTGTAGTATTAAATTTATTGGGGAAACAATTTTACGTACACCATATATAGGGTGCTCCGATAGTTGGGATTTTATTGCGTTTTCAAGGTTTATACCGCATGAAATTTTTCTTTCCTGCTTTATGTTTACGCATTATTCTGATCCGCGGAGGCCTCCTACGACGATTAGTGCGCTGAAAATTAAAAATTATCTTGTTCTGGTGAGCGCAATAATTTTCCTCAAACTGTTTGAGTTTCGCCCAATTAAATTCTTTTATTTTGGTTACGTGAACGTAAAGTTGGGACTTCTGTATACAATTTTGTACCGAAGAATTGTAAGTGTGGGGTTGCTTTATATTACTAATTAAATGAGGTTTTGGTTGCAACTTGTCTTTTTCTTTTACGTCGAAATATCTGAAGCTAAGTCTACCTAAGGACAGATAGCGGACATAAAGGTAGGTGATTATCTATCTTGGGGTCCGACTTCCCATTTTCCACCTCGGACGATGTTAGTAAATTATAAGTTGGTGGCGCCTATAAATTACTTGTTTGGAACCTACCCCTTCTTCGATTGGGTTTCCGGGATGCTAACGTCTGTCACACATTGTTAATTTCCTACCTAAGCAGAGGCGTAGTTGCGAGGTTGATTTTGCACCTCAACCAATATTAGCGTAAAGATAAAAAGAGGTTAATGGCGTGACAGGCCTCAACTTGCCACAGGCCGACCACGTTAAATATCTGGGCATGCATCTCGACAAGGGATTAACATGGAAAACCCATACACTAAATAAAAGGAAACAACTTGGTCACAAATTTACCAAACACTACTGGTTATTAGGAAACAAATCAAAACTATCCATCGAGAACAAACTGCTAGTCTACAAAGTTGCACTAAAACCAATTTCGACCTACGGAATCGAACTGTGGAGGACAGCATCAACATCCAACATAGACATTTTGTAATGGTTTTAACCCAAAGTTCTTCGGACTATAACAGAGGCATCTTGGTTCATACCCAATAGAGAAATTCTAGAAGATTTGAAAGTGTCAACTATGAAACAAGAAGTGAGTAAGTGCAATGTAAAGTACTTAAAGTTTGCTAGACAACACTGAGGAATTACACAGACTGAAAAGACACAAAACTCTAGACCTGCTGATCGTTTTACATCGTTTTACATGAATTCGAATCCGCTGTCAGTTTTTCGAGATTGGCTCTACTTTTCGAGAAACAATGTATCAATTCTTGGCCAAGATCAAATACAATGAACCCAATAGAAAATTTGTGGCGATTTAACGGTTCGGAACTATAAGAACGTCAATTGTAATTAAATCTAAACATTTATTGATTTACGTAATATTAAACAGGTGATTGGTCTCCTGACTGGGATGCAATCGGGATTCACAAAACCTTGCTGCTTCCTCTGTCTCTGGGATAGTCTGCAACTGAGCATCATTATGTGAGAAAACATTGACCAAGTCGTTGCAGTTTTGAGCCCGGAAGAGAACATGTCTCTGCTACACAACATGTTGATCCAAAAAACGTTTCACTGCCACCTCTATACATCAACCTTAGCCTTCTAAAGAACTTCGTCAAAGCGCTCGACCGTGAAAAGTCGGCATTCCACTATTTAACCAGCTCTGTCGCAAAATTTCATACGTGATAATCAAAGAAGATGTATTTGTCGGACCTGATATTAGAAAGCGGATGGACGACAACAACTTTTCAAAGCTTTTAAAGGCCGACGAAGCAGCAGCATGGGCATCTTTTGTTTGTTTTTGCTTAACGTCGGCCAATTTCTGCTACTATGGCTAACCACCGACGCCAGGGAGCGATTCTACCACACCTGGAAATTTAGCCTGTTTGAGGGTGCTTCTGACATGCCCAACAACACTTGGATACGGGGCCCACGATTTTACTTCCTATCCCAGAGGAAGGACCGTTTCAGCGTTTTTTATAGCTCTCTTTTAAAAATGTTGTTCACAACTTTCTCAGCAAACGAAAATTCCCGGATTTCCAGCAAATAATAGTCAATTTTTTGAAAAATTATCGCAAGATTGAGGCTTGAATGACTTTAACGATTCATTTCCTATATTCCCATCTGGATTTCTTTCCGGATAATTTGAGCGAGACGAGCGACGAGCAAGGAGAACGGCTACACCAAGATTTGATGAGAATCGAGAGACGCTACCAAGGATTTTGGGACGAGGACATGATGAGCGACTACTGTAGGACTTTAATGCGTGAAACGGACCCCCAAAAATACAAACGACTCAGTTCTACTGCACTTCACGTTTGATATGTCACTTTTTTCAATAAAATGGTCTCGAACGGTAGAAAATCGTAAAAAACTTTTATAACGATTATTTCGAAAAACAGGATTCGGATTCGGATTCAATGTCGAAAATTTCCTTAGAATCACCTTTTGGTTGCTCGGGTCCAAAACCGTGTACACTCATACTTATGTTATTCATTAATTAAGTAATTAACTGAGCTCCCTTGTAATTTACAATACCTGTATGCAAACAACTTATTTGCTTATAGTAATTATGTACTGTAGTGCGCATGCACACATTAATCTGGTCGCCTTGCTTGGAGTTGTTATGTTTTTGTTCATGTTTGGGTAGTTACGAGTTTTTTATTAAATAAACAACACGTTCTCCTCAACCTTATTTTTATCTTCATATTGGAGTCTGGAGCTCAACCCAGATAACAATATGTTCAATAAATTCATGCCAAGAATCGGCATATTGATGTCTGCCAAAATAAATTGCCAAGAGATAGTTTGGTCGTTTAGAAATCGAATTTTTAATTTAGTAGAATAGTTCCTGCAGTGGGTATGAATGTGTTATTAGCGGCTAATAGTGAAATGGGTGTTCCACGAAAAGTCGAATTTTTAAATGAGAGTGGCAATAAACTAAATGAAGAACCTGTATCAACTAAAAAAACCATACCAGTAGTATAGTACTCCTGTACAGTTAAAAGAGTGTCCTTTGAAATTTGCGAAGCAACAGTGGCACAATTCTGTGGCTTGGGTCCTAGTTTTTTGAAAATGGACAAGGGGGACCATTACAATTTCTTGCTTGATTTCCAAAATTGTAATGGTAGATGCAAGATTAATTTTGTGGCTGAGCTAATCGATTTTTGACAGGAAATTGAGGATTCCAATGCCGCTGGTAACGTGATGGAGGCCTCTGGTAACCGTAACGATCGCGAATATTAAAATCACGATTACGTGGCGTTTTTTAAGAACTTGAATACTCATTTTTTCTAAAATTCGTAGATGAAATTGATCTGCCAATGGTACTGTCAGCGCAATTGTCAACTTGAGGTAATGTATGCTGATTTTGTGTATTTAAATTTAAAATTGTATAAAGTGTATCGAGATGGTTTGCCACATCCCTCAATGGTAAAGCGGCGGAATTCAATGCTTCAACCTTTAAATCTAATGGCAATTTAGATATGAATAATTCCCTAATAAAAGGTTCTGGCATGTTCAAATTTTGACAGTTGCCATTAAACTTTAGTGAATGAAGAAAAATCGAAATTTTTACCGCCGAGGGTTGCGCGAAATGTTAAGGTGTCCAAGGGATTAGCTCGTGGAGGCTCGAGAATACACGAACGTACCTTTGCTTTGACCTCAACCGGCAAGTGAATTACAAGTTTATCGAATTTTTCTATTTGATTATTGATGTTATGTAAGCGAAAATAACAATCAAAGGTAGTGAAATGGATACGAATGTCATTGTCGAATTCAGGGAATGACATGATGACAGAATTGTTACAAAAATACGAAATATTAGAAAGTGAGACAACTTATCTGTGTGAAAATCCAGCGATGGTCGCTTGAGCAGTCTCACACAACGGCTGGGAAAACACTGAAAGCAATGGCGGAATTTGTTGTAGCCGTTGAAAGTAGTTGTCTTCCGAAACGTCGGGTAAAGGGCAACCGTCGAAGATATCCTTTTGTAACGTCGGGGTCACCAAAATATTGTTATCTGGGTTGAGTTCCAGACTCCAATATGAAGATAAAAACAACGTTGAGGAGAACGTGTTTATTTAATAAAAAACTCATATCTAAACAAATATGAACAAAAACATAACAACCGCAAGCAAGGCGACCAGATTAATGTGTGCATGCGCTACAGTACTGATCGCAAATGGAAATAAACCAATAAAAAAATAAATAAAATAAAATCGTCAGCTAATAGTTATTTTTGTATTAAGTGCGCAAAATGAGTGTTTTTTTAATGGCGCATGAGAATGTTAGTTTTAGTCGAGACCGTTAGGTCGAGACTCAAAACTCATTCGAAAGCGCCATTAAAACACGAATTGTGCACGAAATACAAACAACTTTTTTTCTACAGCAGTCAAAAAAATAAGAAAGTAACAGTAATAATTATTTTCTCGATTATTTCCAAAAAATTCTCTGATATTTCAAGTTACCGCTGAGTTCATATGGTTACGATGGTAACAATCTAATTTCGTGTTCATAGCGAAAAAAATGACAAACTTTGCAACTTGATAGCGATACATAAATGTCACGTTTTTTTGACAGCTGTAGAAAAAATTATGTTTTTTTTTTTATTTATTATTTGAGTGCATCGACAACATTGGTCATTAGCACTGGATACAGTCCTTTTACACATACATTTACAATTTGTTTAATAGCTTCACTTCAGTCAAAAAATTTATCACTCGCGCTTCAGCCTCGGTATTACATGCCAAAACCTCATTTATATAGTTCGATTTAAGATGGTGATCTCTTGCTATATTGTATTTGGTACATTGCACTAAGATATGGTCCACCGTAAGTATGGTATTGCATTCTTCGCACTTGGGTGGTTCCTTTCCTTGTAGCAGGTATTCATGGGTTAGTCGGGTGTGTCCTATTCGCAGTCTAGTAATTACAGTTGAATGTCTTCTTGAAGGAGTACCCGTTGGTCTTTTCGGTTGATGATACTGTAGGTTTAATCTTTTCAGTTTGTTGTTACTGTTCTGTGTCCATTCTTCATCGTATCCCTGTCGAACTATTGTTTTTATGTGATGCTTGAAATCTTCATATGTTGTCAAATCGAAATGTGACTCGGTGGTTGTTATAGCCTCTTTAGCTGCTGTGTCCGCTAGTTCATTTCCATGGATTCCTATATGCGATGGTATCCACAAAAAGGTTAAGCGCATTTCTTTTTGGGCTAGTTCGTAAATATTATGTTGAACGAGTTTGCCAATATCACCAGTATTTATATTTTTAATGCCTGATATAGCACTATATGAGTCACTTATTATTAGCCAATCATGGTACTCTGTGTTTTTTATGTATGCTAGTGCTTTATGGATAGCAATCATTTCTGCAGTGTAAATGCTGCATTTTTCAGATAATTTAAACTTACGAGGACCTTCTGGTGTGATTATAGCAGCTCCGCACCCGTGTTTAGTTTTAGAAGCGTCGGTATATATTTTCCTACTTTTGGTGTATTGATTGAGGATGAGTTGAAATTCACACTTGATGAGATTTTGATTTGTATTTTTTTTTGAGTACATAGACAGTTTTAGGTTAGCTTTAGGTGGGGAAATGGTCCATGGTGGAATATCATTAGGTGGTATCAGCAGTTGGTTTTGGATAGTTAGCGTCATTTCGGCTTGCAATTGGTTTATACGCTCGTAAAAAGGGAGTTTTGTTTTAGGCTTGTTTTGGTAAAGGGTTTTGAATCTATTAGAGAAAGTACTATGGTAGCTTGGGTTTGATTTGTTCACTGATATTCTAGCAGCGTATGTTAGTGACAGTTGCTTTCTTCTGTGTTTCATTGGCAATTCTTCAGATTCGCGTAGAATGCTAGCCACAGGACTTGTGCAGTAGGCTTCCGTACAGATCCTGGTTCCTGAATTTTGTATTGGATCCAATATTGCAAGAGTAGATGGTCGTGCAGAGGAGTACACAATTGCTCCGTAGTCGAGTTTCGATCTGATTAATGCAAAATATATGCGGAGTAGAGTGGGTTTATCTGTTCCCCAATTGTGTTTGTTAATTACCTTCATGACGTTGAGGCGTTTCGCACAATCACTTTTAAGTCGCCTTAGGTGTGGTGCCCATGATAGCTTTTTATCAAAAATCAGTCCCAGTATTGTAATCTGATCAACATAATTGATTGCAGAGCTTCCTAGCAGAAGAGGGGTATTGTGTATATTATGTTTTCGGGTAAACATGATACATTTACTTTTGGAAGCTGAGAAGGTCATTCCAGTTGTTTTACTCCAATTAATCAATCTGCCCAGGCTGTTCTGAATGTGCTGTTGTAGTGAAGCTATATTTTTTCCTCTGCAGTGAACTGTTAAATCGTCTGCAAATAAAGACGCTGTACTTGGTTTCAGGATACATTTTGAGATGTCGTTAATTGCTACCAGAAAGAGGGAAACACTTAAAACCGACCCTTGGGAACCCCATTTTCTAATGTTCTACTGTTGGACAAAACCCCATTTACTTTCACTCTGAATTCACGGTTTTTTAAAAAGTTTTGAATAAAAGAAATAACTTTTCCTTGTAATCCCCAGTTGAGTAGTTGTTGTATTATTCTGTGTCTCCAGGTCATTTCGAACGCTTTTTGAATATCTAAACTTACTACTAACACATGCTCTTTATTTGCTAAAGCTTCTTGTATTTCACTTTCTAGATTAATCAGATGGTCTGTGGTGGAACGATTTTGTCTAAATCCGCTTTGTATTTCAGTTATAAAGTTATTTTTCTCAAGGTGCCAAACCAGTCTGGCGTTTATTATTTTTTCAAGGAGTTTACACATGGTGCACGTTAGTGATATTGGTCGATAGCTAGTTGGGTTTAATTTATCCTTGCCTGGTTTGCATATAGGTATTACGGTTGCTTCTCTCCATTGTTTTGGAAACATAGAGCTGTTCCAAATTTTATTGTATATTTCCAGTATTCGTGTTAAGCCTCGCTTAGGTAAATGTTTAATGAAGGAATAAGGTAAATCGTCGGGTCCTGGGCTAGTGTCTTTGGTACCTATAAGCATTGTTGTTAGTTCAGTTTCAGAAATTGGATAATTTATTACATCATTGTTTGTTAAGTTGTTAATTATTTCTTTACTTTCTTCTTGTGTTTTGTGCATGACAAATTGCTGGTCGTGGTTTTCGCAGCTGGAGTTATAGAAGAACATATTTGCTAATGTTTCCGCCACTTGCTCTGGTGATGTTACAACAAACGCTAACTGAAAATCTACATTGATGTCTTCCAGGATAGTAGGTACACGTGTAGGTCCATCATCAATACAGAGAATTTTTAAAATTTGGATGTCGATCGTTTTGATTTATTAGCCAGCTACAAAATTCCGAACTTCTTTGGCAATCGTCTGGTAGAAGAGCTTGCACTTTCGTGAAATTGTAAAGATGTAGTCCTTCCTGAGTCAGTATTCTAGAAACCTGACAGGATTTACCTCAAATAAACTTTCAACTTCCCTGATGCTGCAGCCTGGAATGTTGGTAAAAAAATCTAAAATCGCTTCCTCCGTTTCTGCTCTTCTTGCACTTCTTATTCTACCTGCATCAGGTCTTACTGGAACTAAACTGCCAGTTATTCGAAGTTTATTGTGTGTAAGTTTAAAAATGTTTTGTGAGTTTTGTGAGTTTTGTGAGTCGGATGCCTTCCATCAGGAAATTGTGCAGCGTAGGCCCTTTGTACAGCTCTGGCATTCATACCCTCAATATGCCCAAAAATGATATAAGCATGTCAGCATATTCTTCAGAAGTGTATTCCATCATCTACAACGAAGAACGATTTCTTAAACTTCAATTATTTGACTTCTGTTAAAGTTATACATTTGAAAATTAGTAGGTATTCATGATTTTTGTATGTGGATTGTATTCTATTGTATTTTAAAGGGCGAGATCTAGGACGCGGTTTTCCAAGCATTTTTAAGCACTGCAGCCATCATTGGCTTATTGTACACCCTAACTAAGAATTTTGCCTATCTGGGGTAATTCCAACTCCAGTAGTGATTTTTAACGTGTTGCACATCGCAGTGGCACGGGACCTACGGCTTTACTTCTTATCCGACAGAAGGCGCATTTTCAGATTTTTCCCCGCTAGAAAAATCTCACCGACCTCGGCCAGGTTCGACTCCGCGTCCCTTGGATCGAAAGGCAAATGCGCTAGCCACTAGACCACCGTGGCCGGTCTTTTGTATGTGGAATAAAAAAACATAAGCAGTGTTGTCAAGAATACTTAAAGTACGAAATCTATTGGTATTTAGTTAATGTTAATTTTAAGTTAATATTAATTATGTATGCGTGATTCTGAGTTAACTTTCGATGTAATTAAAGAAAATGTTTTGATATTTATTGATCATTTATTCAAAGGTATTTGAAGCTTGGGTAGAGAATTTTCATTAGCTAAGGCTTAACGACAATAAAATTATCAAATATGCAGCTGTTCGAGTTATTCAAGTAATTTGAGAAAGACACTAAACTGTGATTCAAATTTATAATAATTTTAAGCAAATCCCCTGCGGATAAGATATGATGTTAAATAAATTTTTATGTGGAGAAAGTAGCCCGTAAAATTAATTTGCACGCAGTTTTCTTGAGACGCGTTTCCATCAGTTCCCAGGAACAATGAAAACTTTATTACGTTTTGTTTTTACAGTTTAAGCAGCTGTAGTAACAGTAATTTTTTTTATATTCAATTAGAGTTACAACACCATTATTAAATTACAAATAAAACTGGTTGTAAAACAGCTAAAAGAACGACTGTCACATTAGTCTCTATAAAAACGCACTAAATTTCAGCACTAGCTCTCTTGTAACTCGGTATAAATTGATTTTCAGTTATTGGAACTCCAAAACTTGCTTTCGGGATACACTTTATGGGGCTATTATATTTTTATTCCCTGCTCGATGTGCGTATTAAATGTGAAGAAGCCGCCAGTTGCTGATGGCAAAAATATGAGAAAAATTGGAATATTTTATTTAACACCCATTTTATGCGTGCCTTTGGCTTTTCCGATTACCACTCTCGAACCCACAACATTTCATCGCATCAGCACTTGCCCTAGATATGCAGGCAACTTAACGAAATCTCGAAATTGTTAGGTAAATCTAAAGTTTAATATAGCGCATTCATTTTTCAAGTTGGTGTGTGTTATTAATGTTTGACGTTGCACTAGTTATTTGATTCTGAGAACAACATCGAAGAAACACATTCTGTATTTGGAATCATTTCAGGTTTGAGCGGAGACAGATTTCATTTCGACGTTAATGGAGACGGGCCTGCAAGGTACAACATCATACATTTTAAGCAAGTTTCTGCCGGAAAATATAGATGGATTAGAGTTGGCGAGTACGTAGAAGGAGAATTAAGACTGAACATGTCAGGTAAGTTTTACAAGCACACTGAAATAAAAATGAACATTTTGGAATTTAATCCGTCAAATTTACGTATCCCGCGTCAGAAAAGACATTCAAAATTTAATCATTGCTGTAATTTACTCACTAGAATCTATTTTTCATTTTGGAAATTGCAGTGTGGTAGCTGTATCGGAAATTAATTATATTTAACGCCAAATTCATTTTGAATATCGGTTGTCCTTTTTAAAACGATCCACTTGAACAACAGCCCTGAACTTTAAGTTACATGTTGTAAGGATGACCGCAATATCCAATTAGAGTAATTCATCCTTAAGCTCGAACGAGAAGAAGAAATACTAATTAGCACCAAGAAATGAATTAAATCCGGGAAAAACGTTTCCCCTTATAGCGAAAAGAAATTTAATCAATTTTGATTTCACAACAAGGTTGCATGAAAATAAAATAGATCCGTCATTTTCCAATATAATCTCCGTTAACGTCCAAGCATTTTTGATATGGGCAGATGAGCTTGACGATCTCCTGGTTGAAGAACTCGTTCTTCTTCCTTTTCATTTAATTTCAGGAAGGGATAACAGTCACATGGCGCCAACTTCGGACTGTAAGGAGAATGGTTCAGTACCTCACACCAAAACTTTTGCAACTGTTCTGTCGTATTTTGAAAGTACGCGCGTTCTCGTGCAGCAGACACGCTCCCGTAATGAGCATACCACGCCAACGTTTTTGTACAGCGCGCCAAAATTTTTTCAGATTTCGCAGAGCCTTTTCGTGTTAATAGTTTCTCCTCGAGGCAGATAACACAGGCCAACGATAAAAATACTTTTTTAATGATTATTCGAAAATAATAATGAAAAAGTTGTATCGCCCACCATTTTTTCACATTTGAATATACGAAATATGAGAAATTCATTTTTATCTAATACCTACATTTTTAATATACTAAAACATACAGTAAATCTAAATGTAATTAGGCTGGCAGTGTTGGCAATACTTCTCTTTGTTTTCCCGCTTTGTTCGCTTACAGCTGTTTGTTTTCTTTCAATCAACATAACCTCACTTTTCAGTTGTTTGCCAATTTGCTCCAAGTATGGCTAACCGCGGTTGTAAAAACTGTCCTAACAGTTTTTGTTATATATGTGGTGAGTTTGTAGTTAAACAACATCAACGAAACATTACAAACTTTGTTAAAAATGCATAGTTTGGTGCAAAACTCGGTGATCAAGAAAATCATTGGGCTCCACGCAAGGTTTTCTGTATTTGTGTTGAAAACCTTACAAAATGGTCTAAAAAACCAAAGACAGCTTTTGAAGTACCCACGGTATGGAGAGAACAAGATAATCATTCAGACGATTGTTATTTTTGTAGCATTGATGTTACTGGATATAACTCCAAAAATAAGAAAGTAATTGTCTACCCTAACCTTCCTTCAGCTATTCGGCCAGTCGATCATGGTGCGGGACTTCCTATCCCTGAGCCACCATAGTATATTGATGACGTTTTACTTGATGAGTCCAGTGAACCTGAATCTGTTGAAGGTGGACCGGATGATGATGCGTTACAATTTTCTCCAGAAAACTCAGAATCTCACTTGTTAAATGATTTGGGTTTGACTAAACAAAAAGCAAAATTGCTTGGCTCTTGGCTAAAAGAAAAACATTTGTTGGCATCTGGAACATCTATTCACCATTATAGAACAAGAGATCAGCAGTTCGCTAAGTTTTTTAAGCAGGAAGAGGATTTGGTTTAATGCCATAATATTGGTGGTCTAATGAATGAATTTGGAATCCAGTACAACAACGAAAATTGGAGGCTTTTTATAGACTCATCAAAAACAAGCTTAAAAGCTGTTCTTTTAAACAATGAAAATACTTATGCTCCACTGCCTGGGCTCATTCAGTCCCTATGTCGGAAGCTTACGAAAATCTAGACTTGATTTTACAGAAAATTAATTATCCTGCTTACGATTGGATGGTATGTGCAGATTTGAAAAGTGTTTGTATGCTCCTTGGCCAACAAAAGGGATTTACTAAGTTTCCATGTTTTCTATGTGAGTGAAATCAACACTGGTTCACAAAACATTGGCCTGCAAGAAAATCCTTAACGCCTGTTGAGAAAAACATTTTGCATACAGCTTTAGTAGATCCATAAAAGATTCTTCTACCACCTCTTCACATTAAACTAGGATTAATGAAACGAAACAGTTCGTAAAAGCCTTGCCTAAAAATGGTGAATGTTTTAAGTATTTATGTGAGAAGTTTCCTCATTTATCGGAAGCCAAATTGGCCATTAGGCCTGACATTCGTAAAATGATGTTCGATTCCAGCTTTGAAAATAAATGACTACAAAGAAGAAGGAGGCTTGGATGTCATTTAAGCAAGTTGTGACTAAGTTTTTGGGCAATGTTAAAGACCCAAACTATGAACTTATCTTAGCTAATATGATAAACAAGTTCAAAAATCTGGGATGCCTGTTGAACCTTAAAGTCCACTTCTTACACAACCATCTTGACTTTTTCCCTGACAACTTGGGTGGTATGAGTGAAGAGCAGGGGGAGCGGTTGCACCAGGACATTAAGGTGATGCAGAAACATTACCAGGGACGGTGGAATGTCAACATGATGGGTGATTACTGCTGGTCACTTCACCGGAAACAACAAAATGCATCACATCGGAGAAAAATTTACATAAGAAGCTTTAAAGAGAAGAGAGAAAGGAAATACGAAACAATAAGCACTTAAAATATATGTATTGAAGTGGTATATTGTGAGTTCAATTCTGGAACATAATAAAAAAGTTAAAACGAAATCAAGCAAAACCAATACGGAATAAAACGAACCAAAAGGGAGAATTAGCACCTACAACTAAGGAAGTCCTAGAAGTCTGGCAAAGACATTACGAAAATAAATTCTATTCTAACGACATGGAGGTTAACGAACAAGAAACGGGCATAGAAGCGGGCATAGAAATACAAGAAGAACAGCAAATAACGCTAGACAAGAAGGGCTGTAAATAGAATGAGAAATGGGAAAGCCGCAGGGGAAGACGACGTCGCCCCAAAATTGATAAAAAGGGATGAGATATAGTAACAAAGTGGCTGAAAACAATCCTTCAACAAGCATGGGAAACAAAAACGATTCCATCGGAATGGGAAAGAAATATAATAATACCCATACATAAGAAAGGAGCCACCACGAACTGTGAAAACTACCGAGCCATATGCCTGTCGTCAGTAAGCTTAAAGATATACTCAAAAATCATAGAAAAGGAATTGAGAGCAGAAATTGAAGAAAAAATAGAAGATGAACAAGCTGCTTTTCGCCCAGGGAAACAAACGCAAGACCATATACACACTATTAGGCTAACCATAAGCAAGATGATACACAAGAAGAGAGACTTGTTCTTAGCATTTCTGGACCTTAAAGCTGCATTTGACCAGGTGCCGAGGGAACAAATATGGAAGGACCTGGAAGAATTACAAGCAAGCCCTAAATTGATAAGAATAATAAAGAGCATGAATAAAAGAACAGTAGGAATAGCTAGAATAAATGGAGGAAAGTCAAAGGAGTTTAACATGGAAAAAGGCATAAAACAGGGAGAGAGCGTAAGCCCCTTACTGTTCGTAGTGTACATGAACAGTATAATAAGAAAAACAAAAAATGAAACAGGAAAATCAAGATTAGGGTATTACAACATGAACCCTTCAAACACACAAGACCTAATTTACGCGGACGATATCCTGGTAACGGCAACTAATACAAGACAGCTACAATACAACATAAATATATGGAAACAAGACTTGGAGGAAAAGGGAATGCAAATAAATATACAAAAAAGTAAAATACTACACATCAAGAAAAACGATAGAGAAACAGCAGAACCCATTTTGCTCGATGGAACACAGCTACAATATGTAGAAAAATATGAATATTTAGGCACATATATAAAAAATGACGGAAGAATAGATGACGAAATCAGTAATAGAATAAACAAAGCAAATAATATATATTATCATAATACCATCATAGGAAAGGAATAAATTAGCATCAAGGCAAAACTGCACCTCTATGAAACAATATTCACACCGAGGCAATAACAGATAAACATAGATCAAAGGTGACTGTAACAGAAATGAAATACCTAAGAAGAGTCCTAGGAAAAAGAAGGAGGGATAGCATAAGGAACAACAGCATAAGGGAGGAACTGGACCAACAGCTTATTGTACGCGAAATTGAGAACAAACAATTAAAGTGGTACGGACATGTACACCACATGGACATCATAAGATACCCGAAACTGATAATGGAGACAAGAATGGAGGGAAGAAGAACAAAAGGCAGACCCCGAATACAATGGGAAGATAATATCATGCAGACGGCTAGTATAAGAGGAAAGAATATAGAAGAAGTGAAAAAAAGAATGGCATTTTTAAATACAATAGAGGTCATATTGTGAAAGAACTGTCGGTGATACAAAAGAACTGATGCCAGATACGGTCTTAACACTCAAAAATACATAAGATTCAGCTGCATTTGTTTAAAACGTTTTCACAAAAAAATGTTTTGTTGGCCTCTGAAATCGATCAGAAAAATGCCTTTCCGGTCCCAAAAGCCGTTGCCATAACTTTCATGGTTGTAAGTGTTTGGATACCAATGGTACCATCCAAGAGACTGCCGTTTAGTTTCAGGTGTGAGTATTCTCATCCCCTGTCATTGTGCGACCCAAGAATCAATCCGCTTCTGTGCAGTAACGATCAAGAAATGGGACCCACCTCGCACAAATCTTGTAGTGAAGATTTTCACTGACAATTTCGTAAACAACAGAACGAAAAACATTAGGGAAAGGCATATGAAACTCCTAAATGTTAATCTCCTATTTTTTTTTAATGTATGTATCAACAGCAGTTTTCAATCCTTCGCTGATGACAGATAGGCGTCCAGATCTTGCTTCATCATGCACGTTTGTTCTCTCTTTGTTGAATACCCGCACCTTTGCTTCGTTCGGCGGAATTGACGATCGACATGGTTAATGAAATGCTGTTGAAAAATAACGTCTGAGGCACTCGAAGCTCGAAGCTAAGTGACAGCGTCACAGACGATTTAGGGCACGTCCTCGACCAGGTTGCATTTCAAAGCATCAACTTACATTGTAAATATACGCAAACGATTAACAAACAGAATAGACAAATCGAGAAAAGTATGTCCGGATATCGTGCTGAATATTCTATAGATCCTCCTCAGTCGATTAACTGATGATCTCGTAATGTGGAGGAGTACTGGTCTGTTGAAAATTCTATATCCCTCATCCAAATATAAATTTCATATCAGTTATTGGAGTATTATTTATATATTCCTACATGCCTGGGTAGATCTTCCCGTCTAAATTTTCTTGGAGAAGCAGACGAGGAACAATTTTTTTTCTAATACCTGAATTTTGGGGACTACTCCCTGCCTATGTGTGAAATTTCATTACAGCAATATTAAAATAATTTACATTCATCGCTGTAGCAAATATTCCTTATTCATTCTGGTAACAGTTTCGCTAAATTACATTCTTCCATCGAAATCGTTTTTATTTAAGTCCTGGTAGCATTGAATCTTCTACAAATAAAATTCTTCCAAACTAAACTGATGGACGACACTACACCGATTTCTTATTAATTTGGAGCAATTTGCGTGGATCATTGAAAAATATATAACAGGAATCAACATGGTGAAACATTTTATTATTTTATACATAAAAATTGTACATGTTGTGATTTAATGTTATTAAGGTACGGAGCCTAAGTGTAAAAGAATTTCGTTCAACACCTTATTTCATTCTCCATATGTTTAGGGTGGATCATTTTATAAAGGTCACCCGGTGTGCTACCTCTGATCAATACACCGCTGATGTATGGGTTGTATTTTTTTTATATTTATTCTTTCGTAAAGGATACTACATGAGATCACTTCGTAACTAAATAAACGACGTCATTACAAAATAGCATGCTGTAACATACAATTCGTATACCATTTCCTATTACTTTCTTGAAAGCGGATACAAGATAAGGCTTTGTAATTCAGTTTCATGCAGTGATGAATGGTGTCGTAACAGAAAATCCGTTACGCAAGAATACGAAAGCTCTGGTGGCAGTAATTGCACACATCTGCACGACGAACGTCATCTTAGAGACAAGAGCTTCGAGGAGCCCTGGCGCACTTTTTTATTAACATGCTACCACACCATTACTCTCGGATTTAGATATAAAAGCGCGAGGGTTCAGCCGAATATCCGCGATAAGCAGGATCAAAAATTTTATATGTTGTTTTTGCCTGTGACGCGGAACTGGAACAACGCTCGACTTACTAATGCAGAACAACGGGTAGAATTTTTTTCGCCGACGCTTTTTAATATTTATACGGTTGTGAATAACTTTTTTTTGTGCAGAAATTCAGTTTAAACTGGGTCATCCCAAATCACCAGAATCAGTTTGCAGTTTGCCATGCGATCTTGGACAAGCAAAAAAATACGTTGAGGGCGAAAGTTGCTGCTGGCACTGTTTCAACTGCACCCAGTACCAGGTTTGTATGCGTATTTACATAACAAGATTAATAAATCATAATTTATGAAAAACAAGCTAATGAACCCACTCTGATGCAAACTTATACAAATTTTGTTAATGGAAAACAAAACATGTGTCTTCAGCTAAGCCATTCACTTTTCATTTCTATTTAGCAATTGTTAAGAGAAGCTCAGCTGCTACCACAGTTTATACACTGAAAAGCACAAAATAATTATCTCTAAATATTATCAATTTAGAAATAATGAGAATGTATACCGGCCTTTCCGAAATCCTTTGTGCTCTGTAAAACTTATGCTTACGTTGCTTGACGATCTTGGATTGGTAACTGTTTTGGATGTTAAATAACACAAATATACACGGTTTTGGACCCGATCAACCAAACGGTGTTTCTTAGGTAATTTTCGACGTTGAATCCGAATCCATTGCCCGTTTTTCTTGATTGACTCTAGTTTCAGAAATAATCGATATAACAGTTTTTTACGATTTTCTAGCGTTTATGATGAAAAAAGTGACATATCAGAAGTAAAGCGCAGTAGAACTGAGTCGCTTGTATTGTTGGGGGTTCATTTCACGCACTAAAGTCCAACAGTAGTCGCTCATCATGTCCTCGTCCCAAAATCCTTGGTAGCGTCTCTCGATTCTAATCAAATCTTGGTGTAGCCGTTCTCCTTGCTGGTCGCTCGTCTTGCCCAAATTATCCGGAAAGAAATCCTGATGGCAATGCAGGAAATAAATCTTTAAAGACAGTCGAATCCCAATCTTGCGATAATTTTACAAAAAATTGGCTATTATTTGCTGGAAATCCGGGAATTTTCGTTTGCAGAGAAAATTGTCAACAACACTTTTAAAAGATGTCCATGCTGCTGCTTCGTCGGCCTGTAAACACTTTGGAAAGTTGTTGCCGTCCATCAGCTTTCTAATATTAAGTCCGACAAATATACATACTTTCTTTGATTTTCGCGTATGAAATCTTGTGACAGAGCTTGATTAAATACTGGAAAGCCGACCCTTCGCGGTCTAGCGCTTTGACGAAGTTCTTTATAAGGCCAAGTTTGATGTGTAAAGGTGGCAGTAAAACGTTTTTTTGGTCAACAACTGGGGTAGCAGAGACATTTTCTTTTCCGGGCTCAATTGCAATTGCAACGACTTGGCCAATGTTTTCTCACATAATGATGCTCAGTTGCAGACTATCCCAGAGACACAGAAAGCAGCAATATTTTGTGAATCTCGATTGCATCCCAGTCAAGAGACCAATCACCTGTTTAATAATACGTAAATGAATAAATGTTTTAGATTTAATTACAATTGGTGTTCTTATTGTTCCAAACCTTTAAATCGCCACAAATTTTCCATTGGCCAACAATTGACACATAGTTTCTCAAAAAGTAGAGCCAATGTCGAAAAACTGACAACGGATTCGAATTCAGCGCACCGAAAACGTTAAGAAATATGCTTGCTTCTCGATCCAAAAGTTTACCCGAATTTGTAAACCTGTGTAATTATGTATTACAGCTTAGGCAAGCGTAATACGTAATACCAATTTAAGGGTCATTTTTATGATTCCATGTCTAAAATATTCTGTATTTAGCTATGTAATTTATAGAACTAGCCTACAGATTTCTAAAAACAATGTAATAATTTTATATTGAACTGCAAAAACAAGACAAATTAGAGAGCCAGAGGATCAGACCATGTGGTAACATATATAAAGGTAGCACCATTTACAGGAACTTTGTTTAAAATGTCAACGCAATCTACCACTAACAGTATATCAATTTAAGAGAGCACAATGGGTCTACATCGCAATAGCCGCCATTTATTTCAAGATCTTGCAATATGACAAGGTAGTGTTGTTATATTTACCAAACAAAAGCACAAAATACAGAGCCCTGTAACCGTTTCATTTTAGTAAGCTACAATAAAATATTATATAAACCAAATCAGCCGTGTCGTTTTTCATATGGTTTCTGTCTTACTTACAACAAAGTAAAACAAACAATTTGTTTCTACTCAGTACACCATGCATATTTTATATATCATATCCTATGTAAGTTTTTTTAGACAATTAATGTTCTGGGGTTCTGAAAACAACCGATACTTAGAAGTAATGTGGAGTAAAGACTGTTTGCCTGAGATTACAGTAGTTGAGAATTATTTCCAATTGTAATATTATTAATAATATTCTGCAGTTCTTGGGTAGTATGAATTGATAATTTAAATATTGTTTTTTTTTAATATGTTTTAACGCAAAAAAGTATTAGGGAGTTATACCTTTTACTTTTTAAACGTTGATCGAAAAGTTCCTGCAAATAATTCAACGTTTGTCTAATGGTATACGCTGTGGCACCATCTTGCTGAACGTAGCTAAATTATAGTTCATCGTTGACTAGCGTTTATTCAGAGACCGACAGCTTTAACATATCCTACGAAGTACGGGCACTTTTTGTTTTTGTACTACTAAACGAGCCACCCATTGTAGTTACGGCCCAAGCCTGCATTCCTTAACTGTGGTGACTACTGGCACCAACAGTGTTTGATTATGCGACCTGTACAGCTACCAGGAAATAAATTTTTAAAAAAATGTTTAGGCCGATCATTCTACAGCAAGAAACACCAACCTAAACAGCAACTTTCACTGGACTTAAAGGAGTTTCACAAAATATATGAGGATTAACACCACAGCACCATCCCTTCTCAATCAAGTTTGGCGGTACATATTTTAGAAAAACTAAACTTTGACTCCTTTAGCAATACCAAATAATTTCTTTTTCGTGCACAGAAAATAATTTTAAACGTAATTGATTTTCAGTTAATTGTTTGGGGAACGTAACAAATTCGCTAGCTTCCAAAGAACCTTTCTTACCGAAATCAGAATCGTAAAGTGATGTTTCTTTTTTACGTCAGTTATTGCAAAGAGTTAGAAAAGAACTGAGTTAGCTGCTGCCAACCAACCTGCAGGCTGTTAACTTACGAAAGAAAAAGAGAGAGATAGAGAGAGGTCCGGTATCACTTGCAAAAATTACGTGCAAGCGAGGTTTATATTGCTCGCGAACGAAAACTAAGAAACAATTGATAACTAAACCGAAGTCCGTGATTCCAATAAGCGGCGAGCACTATACTACGTTATGTAATATAAAAATGTTTGATAATTTCAAGATTTAAAAACGATATGCACGCAAAATATGTTACATTCTAATTTTTATCCCATTCCGTAAGGACAGGGAAACACTTTTAGATCTTCATGAAAATAAAACAGTTATTTTCATAAATTTCTCTTGATAGATATGTACATGTATGAGTGTGTGTGGTTGCCTGGATGTAGAAAATTCACATACATAATTTAGAAAAGTTTTGAAATCGTAAGCACATACAGGGAATTTTTCTTTTTAGTTTACATTGCCTATGTATACTTTTAAAAAGAACCCGTCAATTACGCGTATTATGTAGGCAACCAACTATACAGACAACTAAACCATCTGTGGCCGAAACAATCAAATTAATTGAATGTTAAAAAATAAAATTAGTCGTTATTTAGTGTCTTCTTGCGTGTTTTATACAACCATGTACAGTAACGACGAAAAAGTTGAAATTCTAATGTGGTATCAGAATGGCAACAGCTTAAGAACTGGGAGAGACTTATTTTCACTAAAATGTCCAGAAAGACCTATTCCCTGTATTCGAACCATACAAACAATTGTTAGAAAATTTTTAATTAGAGGGATGCGTAATAAATTCCCATAAAATAAAAACTAAAAGTAATCACGTTTTAACCGAGGAAATGAAATCAAATATTTTATGCTACGTTGAAGAAACCCCCACAGTATCACTACGAGAAATAGGTTCACATTTTAATGTATCTAAAACCTCGGTATATATAAAACTAAAAGAATTGATATATAAATCGTTCACATTTTCTATTCACCAACAACTATTCGATGAAGACAAAGAAAAAAGAACAATCTTTTGTGAAACTTTCTTTAATTTGCTAAATGAACATGAGTACATTTTAAATAAGATAGTTTTTAGTGATGAAGCAACTTTCACAATAAATGGAGAAGTCAATTCAGAAAATTTTCGGTGTGTATTATAATTCCTCATCTATCCACAATCCATTATCCTGCTAATCTTATTTCTTAGATATTGGTCCAGCACTAACCGCCATTTACAAAACTAAACTCACCGTCAATTCACTGGGAAAGTTAACGTATGGCTAGGAATAGTTGAAAATAATCTTATCGGTCCATATTTTATTGATGGTAATCTCAATACAGCCAAATCTTTAGAGCTATTAAGAAACGACATCATTCCGGTAATAGACAACTTAAACATCGATGACCCGTGGTTTCAGATGGATGGAGCCCCACCGCATTCCACGAATGCTATAAGAAACTTTATAAACGACAGGTTTCCAGGACGTTGAATACGGAGATTCGGTATCGTACCGTGGCCCCCGCGTTTTGCAGATTTGTCGCCCAATGACTCCTTTGCTTGGGGATACCTGAAATCAAAAATTTATACAAATATTCCAATACAAAGTATTGATGAATTAAAAGATGCAATCGCTTGAATCCTGTCTTTCTTGCGAATGCTGTGCGTGCTTTTCCACACCGTTTAGATTACTGTTTAGAACTACAAGATGGCCATTTCGAATACTTGTTGTAACTGTTGTTTCTATTTTCATTTCCGTTATTGATATTTAATGTTTTACAATAATAATCGTCCTTGTTGTTACACTCATTTTGATTTGCGTATTAAATATAAATGCATCAAACATAACCTTCATACTAAAATAATTTACAACTACAATGACGTTTACTTCTGTATTTTAGTTGTCTGTTGGTTGCCTTCATAATAGGCGTAATCGACGCGTTCTTTTTAAAAGTATACATAGCAATGTATACTAAAAAGAAAGATACCTTGTATTTGATAGCTGTTGTTTTCGTAAAAGTTCTAATTTCAAAATTAAAGCGGCTGGCTACAAATGTTTGAGCATTCCAATTTTAAGACCCCATTTACTCAAAAATGGTTAACTGACATTAATATTAAGGTATACAACACCCTTTAAACATTATAATTTAAAGTCCGTCCAATTTTGTTTTAGTTAGGTGGAGGGGAACCTTTTTACGATTTTTTTTATATTTCGAGAATAATACAGTCATTAAAAAAACATTAATCCAATTGGCATAAATCTTAAGTTCTTTAATAGGCCTTAAGCATTCGAAACTCAATGTAAAATGTAAGAATAATTGTAAAAATTGTAGACTTTCAAATGTTTTGAAATTTAGTGATATACTTTTCTTCGGAAATGTCTCTCTCGTTTTTATCATTGTTGTGACTTCAATACTTAGAAGACCTACAACGCTATTATTTATTGGAAATATATTGATTATGAAGTCGCTTAGAAACATTTTTATCAAAGCTGCAATTCTTCAAATTTATAAAACGTCTACTTCGACGATTTCTATTAATATGAAAAATATTTATCATTTCTATCTTAAAAATTACACCTTTCGTATTGTTTTGATTATTATTAAACAGTTTCATTGAGATAATATCCGGCACTAACTATTAAATCTACAGTAAGACAAAAAAAACTGAAATCTTTAAGTACGCTTTCCCGGGACATATCTCGCTGTATTTTCACTAATCTGCCGTAAGACAAGCATTTCTAGTGCACGCTGTCTGCAAGTTTAGATACTTGCATTATTCGCGATATTTACATAATACTTTAGTTTCCATTAGTGATGTTCATCAGTGTACAACAGTGCTTTAGATAAATATGTTGATATATTGCCAGCTTGACATAATGGAGCATTAACAATGTAAATTTATAAGTACGTACGTAAGCTAAAGCTCTGCATGAGCACATACCAAAGTTTGTATTGTGCGAGTGTGCCACGTGTACCAACAGCAAATGCAATGCTCGTAAGCTACTGCCATTGCAGTGCCGCTGTGAATTGAATATAGAGAGAATGCTTCTCTTTGCTTTTAAGCCGGTCCCAGACACATTGCGAATATTCGCAAATATAGGCATTCGCGAGTAGTGTGGGGCAAGGCATTTGCACTACGTGTATGCTCGTACTCGCACTCGGGCTGTTTCCATCGGTTGTCGGTAAATACAACACGAGTCAAAGGAAAATTAAATACGTTTTTCCTGGTAATCGCACTCGCCATGGAGCTCCCAGACTATTCGTGAACCATTGCGATTACTCGTGTATACTTACGATTGCTTTGTTCCTTGAGTTTATTTTTAGTTATTGCGTAGCAGTACGAGGCGACGGATATATTTACAACGCTCGCGAATATTTTGAGTAGCTCGTGGAACCTCGCGATTAATAACGAGTTTGAATCACAAGCACTCCCGAATGTTAATTGTACAAGTATCTACGAGTCGTGTGGGAGGTAGGACTGGACATTGGCTATACTCGTAAATAATCGCACTTGTGAATATTTGCGATGTGTCTGGGACCGGCTTAAGATGAGTGATAGTGAAATTCTCATAGTAACAAAAATGTTATAAGGTTATAAAAATCACAACAAGAAACACAAACTTGGATGTATTACATTTGTAACAAATAGTTTCTATTTGTACTGTTAGTGTTAGTTTTCCATTAGAACTCTTGAATTACCTTTTAAAGTTTAACTATAGTAATTACATATATAGATTTCAAATATAGTTTTAGAATTCGTAATTGCTTGGATTTTGATGTAGATTTGTTTTTTTAAGATAAACTTTTATCGGCATGTATTAATTTATATGTCAAATACACACAATATCGTTCTTGTGATTCATATTGTGTAAAAGTTGCCCTGAAATTTTAGAACACTGTGAAGTTGAGCATGCTTATACATATTATCTCTTGTACCTACCTATATTGTTTTCCTCTTTGCGAATTCCATTTTATTTTCGTCGCTAGTTCAACCCCTTTTTCTGTAGTGCTATTATTATTAGCTTAGTGTTGTTGTTATATCACTGCATTCATTTTGTTTTTATTTCCTACTTTTCCTTTTTCTTGAACCTCCTTTTCCTCAAGCTTGTTTATGCAGTCTTATTTCATCCATTCTTCAAACAGGGCTTAATCAATTAAGTCTTTACTGTTCTATTTTTCTTAGTTGCAAATGTCTTGCGGTAAACCTTCTTGAGACTTGCAGTAGGACTCTTAACAATTTTATTTCCGTGTATTTTCATGTTCATTTATTGTTCACAACCCTTGCCTCATATATTTACAAGTGTTTGCACATTAATTATATCCACGTATTCACATCTTAGATATTATTGATAACAGTTATACGATCATTATAGAGTTTTGTGGAAACCATATAAAATTTTATATTGTAAATGTACCCCTTGCCTTAGAAGTTGTTTTGTAGTAAGTTTGTCTTCATTCTATTGTATGATTTTATATAAGTTATCTAAATATTGGCATGTAAGGTGTTCCCCTAAATGTTTGTCTTGCTATATAGTTTTGTATTTACTCTGTAAATGCTTTTTATTTGTCATACAATTACAGATGCCTCTTCTATTAATTTTTCACAAAATGTTATAAATAATTCTCCCAGATCAAGTAAGTGTGTAAATTTGTTTATCAAGTTATGTAGTCTTTATAATTATTTATTTTACTGCAAAAACATTTTTTTTCTGATATGTAACTGTGGTTCCTAAATTGTGTGTTTTGAGGATTTTCTTCATGATACTCAGTATACAGGATACATCTATCCCTCTCACACTTGGGGCGATTTTCTGTCAGGTTAGGATTAGTAAACAATTTAATCAATCTAGACCTTCTATAACTTCTGGGAATCAAAAGTGGAATGGGGCTATTCCTATTTTTGTTTTAATATTGTTTTTATAAATAGACAAAGTAATGGCAAGTTTTCAATCTCTGCTTACTGTTTTACTTTCACACATCTTGTTTATTATTGTTTTTTGATTTTTTTCCATACATTTTCTGTTTAGTTGTGTCATCAGCTTTTTCTTGTGTCATCTTACATAATCTAACTCTGTAAATGGGTTTTTATTTCTTATGTATGTATTGGTATACATGCCTAATTCGGTTAGTTAACTTGCAATTGTTTAATATTGTTTACAGTATTAAACATAAATGGAAACCTCGTACAGTTGTCAAGTCAAACGACAACAAATGCAGCCCCAGCTCAGTCTCCTACAACAGTTGTTCCACAAACAACTATAACTACAACACCAAATCAGTTAGCTATGTCAAATGGAAACATAGTTATGGTAAGGATAACTAAATTGGAATATTAATATCCAGAGATGCAACTTCTATTTCAAACTAAACTTTGTTGATTTAGATGGTTCCTAGTACTAGTGGCGTATCACAGTTTCAAAGAGTTCCAATCCCTGGTGCAGAATTTTTGGAAGAAGAGCCATTGTATGTAAATGCCAAACAATACCGAAGGATCTTAAAAAGAAGACAGGCCAGAGCAAAGCTAGAGGCTGAAGGAAAGATTCCTAAAGAGAGACCTGTAAGTAATTGTTGGTAATTAGAATAGTTATAATTGAGTACGTATTCTATGTAGTAATTTTGTTGTTGTTTCTGGGATTTATTCCAATTTGATATCAAAATAATTGTAATATTCTAAACAAGAACCTTGATGAATAAACAATATACATACATACCTGGAAATGTGAAGAATTGGTATTTGTTTTCTAATATTTTTTACTTTACAATCTGTAACAGTGTATAATTATCATTTAATAAAAAATGGCAGCTGTTGTTGGACTTGTTGTAATTGATGTTTTATTTCAGAAATATTTACACGAATCTAGACATAGACATGCTATGAATCGAATACGTGGTGAAGGAGGAAGGTTTCATTCAGGTTCCGTTAAAAAACGAAAGTAAGTGCTAATTAAAACGGTAGTTATACAGGGTGATATAAAAATAATTTTTATTTTTTTAATACTAAATTACTGGTCCAACATGTGTACAAAATACTATTACTAAACCACATTGGACACATTGTAAATTAACTGAAAAGTAAAATAGTTTGCCTAAGATGATAGCAGTAATTTTTTTTTATATTTCAGCCACGTGAATAAAACACAATGTTTCAGGGAAGAAGAGGAACAGCAAGCACGAATGCAACGCCAGGCACAACAAAGAACAATTGGTGTTTCCTTTAACAATCCCTTAGATAACACTATTATCATAGAGGTACAGTAAAATAATGATGGTTTCATAATTTCCATAACAGCAATGAGTTAAATTACGTACAACTTTATTCATATGTACAAAAGAACGAGACACATTTACATATTACTCTTGATAAAGTTTAGTCACACTAGTATTTCTATAATTATATCAAAATGGAATTTTCTGAATGAGATTTAATTATTAAAACCACACTAACAAATTGTTTGTTACATTGCAGCCAGTGGGAGTGCCAGTAATGTCTGAATCTATTTCTGGAGATCCCTTATCAATAGGCGAAGGAAATTGAACATGGTTTTTCTAGTGTTAGTATTACTCAACCTATAAGTTTTGTATGTTTTTGAATGTGCCGTGTAAATAGTTTTATCATTTCTGACGTACTTTTTAGTGTTGATGTTGTATATATTTTGTATATTTATTAGTAGTTTTACTACCTGTACATATCTTATTTATATGGTTACTTGCTTATTTGCACATAGAATTGTTATTTAACGTTTTTAATACTTAGAAAATAAATTTCCAGAGTTGTAATAGAGTTATTTTATTCTTACACGCCATTTTGATGAAGTATTGTTTCAAAAGGAAGTTTTCGGTGTTAAAAACAGTTACTAAAAAGTGAAGTCTAACAATCTGACTTAAGAGCGGACTAAACTGGAGACGTCTCTGTTGACAAAATATAGAAATATGTTTTATATCACATACTATTTATTTTGTAAATAACTTTTTTGTTTCTTGTCCGATTTTGATCAACTTAATTGTCTTGGAAAGCTACAGTCCAAGCTTAATTTGCAGTAGCGAAAAATTACAATTTATTGTGAAAAACGAATGAAATCTGACTCGGAAATGAAAAATTTGTAAAGTAGGGTATATCATAATGTAATTGGAATTTATTTGTATTGGGTTTTTTGGTAGAAATCCTGTTTGAAAAACTTGTGTTGTGTCTACGTGTTCTAGGGGATCATTTCATCAAAAGTGATTCCATGAGTTGCAAGAGATAAGCAAATTGGTTAAGTGTAAAAGTAAAAATACAACTGCAATCTGAATATTAGAAATTTAGTTCCTTTACATTACACACTGTAAAATAAATTATTTTTACAGTACAGCTTTGCTTGTTCGCACATGCTTCAACTCGGACTCTGCAAAAATTCCGACAGATTACGACGTTCAGCTCTACAATCCGGTCATATTTGAGAATAATTAAAAACTGTTTAAAAACAAAAGTATAGATACGAAACATTCACCACAAAAAGGGGATATTTTACCTGACAAGAGCAGCTCCATTTTATCCACACTCTATATATACTTATTGTTAAATATTCTGAAAAAAAAATATTAATTTTACCCTAATTTACGTTATGACATTTCAGATATACCTACTGGAAAATAATGAGATAATATGTGAAAATCGTGAGCAGAAGCGATAAAAAAGAATTTAGGAGTGACAATATGTTTATCTCTATTTATGTTACATTTCCTTCAATTTCCGAAATCATGACATGACAACTTTGACATATGAAAGTTCAAAGTCTTCAGTTTTTAATATCCTCGAAAATCGTTGTTTTCCACCCCAGGAAAAAATTATGGCTTACTAAATATAAAGGATGCAGTAATTCAAAAATAAACTTAGTGATTTTTGAAGGTGGCAGATACATTATAGTGCGTTTGGAAACCATATTTTCATTAGGATTTATTAAATATTGTATAGGTACAATAAAGAGTTTGTTCAATTAAAACAGTTATTGTACAATATTTAAAAAGCTTGCCGTGGATATTTTGCAGGGTTGCCAGATTTTTTGGCCGGCAAATCGGAATAGTGATCAGCTAAAAAAGACACAGAGAAAGAGGGGAAGAGGTACTTAAGCAAGCAAACATCGAATTATTGTGTAGAATACGTTTATTAAGAACAAAAACAAAACAATCTCAGAATTCAACTTAAAAATCACATATTTAAAAATTATACAAACAGTGCTGACAATACTACCACAGAATAAATACTTCTGTGATACTACTACTACTACTAATTATATATATATATATATATGTGTGTGTGTGTGTGTGTGTTATGTGTGTGTATGTATATCTATAAGGAATACATTTTTTGGAGCAAAACAAAAATCACAGAAATAATCTTACAACTCAACTCGAAAATCACAGAATGAAAGCTGACCTTTTATTAGTTTTTTAAAATTTATTATTTGATTTGGCCTTTTTTAATAGAGCCTTATTAATTAAAAAATAACCGTGCATTTCGCAACAATTAAAATCATAATTTTCCAGACACTGAAGAATACTTTCAACAGTATCGATTGAAAGTTTATTTCTTTCATACGTCCATTGTATTTCCCCCAAAGAAAATATTCTCTGCACGTTACCGTTGTAACCTGGTATGGAAGTAATATATTTATACATGCAATATAAATCTTTATATTGCTTGGGAAATTCCGTTACTAATTTGGAAAACGCAACTATCCATTTTTCTGAAGCTATTCTGTTTTCCAGTCAGGAGGTCATAATTTACTTGTTAATATAGTTTTTATTGCAATAATTTCATTAAATAAAAATGTGTCACTTATATCATCATTTTTCGTTTTTAAATATTCAACTGATTTTTCTACATTCTGCCATTCCGGAATTTTTTCAATTTGACAACGTCAAACATTGATAAGAATCGAAAAAACGATAAACCGGGATATTTGAACGTCCCGAGATATCTAGCCGCATTTTTTTAAATAATACATACGAAGAAAACATTGTTTAAATCTATTAATATTTAATGTACTTATCGCCATCGTTTCAGGTAGGTACATATTACAAAATAGAAACAATACCACACATTTGAATATTTATTTTCTTGCTTTTTTATTAACAAATTTTACAATCATTCCTTCCATTGCAAATAATTAGTTTAATCTTAAATTGTCTCTATTATTCCGCTAAATTTTTAATTCATTTGCATATTGATCATATTTATTATTCTGTAAAATACCTTCTGGGTATTATTTCGGTGCTCTCGTATAAATAATTTTTGCTTAAGTCATCAAAACGTTTAAGCTTAGGTAGCGGTTAGTGTAAAAGTTAGTGATACTTACCACAACTTAAATGGGTTGTATTTTGGTTCAAAATTCTTTATATTTAATTTGACAAATTTAAACATTACCTAATTTGATTGTTTGATCTGTGTGGGATCCTTGAAATAAATATATTAATATGAGGTCATATCAAAACCGTCGTTCCCGGATACCACTACGGTGGTTATTGTAAGGTAAATCAGAGGCGCTAGCGCGACTTGAAAACTCTGACACCAGGGTCTACCACAGCAATACGAATTACATTGCGTTACGTTACAATATGAAAATAAAAATGCGCCCTGGTTCTTTTTTAGAACTACACCCGCCTTTTGAAATACCCAACAGTCTGCTATGAAATGCATCGCTTCGCCGGTCTAGTGGCTCTAATTTAGCAAAGTTGTCTGCGCCATCTTTTAGAATGTCTATTAATTTGCAGTTAAATTAATACTTTAAAAAAGAGATATCTCTAAATTTGGTTTTAATATCCGCTCGTTTCTTTGTATGCCATAGCCTGCAATTTGCACAAAATTAATTGAAACGGTGGATAATGGTTATTTTACGTAGTTTTAAAGTAACTATTTTAGCCCATATTTTTGATTACTGCATTTTATCGGCAATTACGGTTTCTTTATGGTAGATTTCGTTTTGAAGTAGTACAATAAAACGCACGTACCGGCGAATCTGTCAATCAGTGCTTTTCCAGGATGCATTGGGTTTGTCATAGGTGATTGTGCTTCTGTGTTTGAACGGGAGTGTAGATGTGGGCGTTGATTTTTAAATTAATAAGGAAATTAAACGACTCTCAATGCATTAACTAACTTTTGAAAGTTCTCAACAATAGAAACAGTTTTAAGTGCCAACAGCTAAGTAAGTACCCGCTCAATTAATTTGCTTTGTTTAGAGAGCATTCGCTTTTGGCCACAATTTACAACTAAAATACAAAATTAATATGTTCCTTTTAGCTTTACTATTATAAGAATTAACAATGGCGTGGAGATTCAAAGCTTCCAAGTACAAAAACGCTGCTCCAATTGTACCGAAACCCGAAACATACGTCCGGGATATTTGTGTGGGGTCCTATCAAACTTATGGGAATAATATCACAGCTTCGGCCAAGTTTATGGCCTTCAATTGGGACCACGTTGGCTCCAGTCTTGCAGTTTTACCTATAGACGATTCTGGCAGGAAAAGCAAACTTATGCCTTTACTGCACGCCCACTCGGATACCGTTACTGATATGGAGTTTTCACCATTCCACGATGGGCTGTTGGCGACGGGCTCTCAAGACTGTTTAGTCAAAATATGGCACATTCCTGAAACGGGGCTACAAGAATCGCTCAGTAACTCCGAATGCACTTTTTCCCATAAGCAAAGAAGAGTCGAAGGGGTTGGCTTCCATCCGACTGCAAATTTTCTTTTACATTCCACTTCTTACACTACATTAACTCTATGGGATTTAATATCGCAACAAGAAATATTTACCAACCGAGATCACACAGAGGTGATTCAGTCGACGTCTTGGAAAAGAGACGGCAGTTTATTGGGGACATCCTGTAAGGACAAGCAGGTGCGAGTAATAGATCCCAGAGTTGAAAATTCCTGTATTAAGACTGCAAACAGCCACCAGAGCATCAAAGATTCCAGAGTGGTGTGGTTAGGGGACCATAATAAGATACTCACAACCGGATTTGATTCTGCAAGGCTGAGACAAGTTATTATAAGAGATCTTAGAAACTTTAATGAACCTGAAAAGACTTTGGAACTAGATTGCTCAACGGGAATTTTGATTCCTCTCTATGATGCTGATACAGGAATGCTGTTTTTGGCAGGAAAAGGTAAGCTTTACGTGGAACTAGTATTGCGTGAATACAGGGTGTTTGCACAAATACTCGCCACCAAATTGTTTTTAAATTTTACAGATAACAAAAATTCATCTTATCAAAAATTTTGTGATTTAGTTTTAGTGTCGCAGAAGAACTCTTGAATTTTATAAATTTTGTTTAAGTTGTCATGTCTAGGTGAGTTTGTTTTGTTTTGATCGCGCGTGTGTGTATGTATGTGTATGTGACAAAGAAATTGCACCCACTTAATCTTTAAAAAACACAATAATTTGATAATTTTTGGACTATCGTATATTCACTTCCATTTCTATATATTATTTGTGTTTTTCATTTGTTAGTTTTTTTTAGTATTCATTTTTAATTAGTTACTTTTAAATAAATGCTAATTAATGCAACTACGTGTACATGCAAAACTTATTTTTAATTATTTATAGTTACATTTTACATTAATATTCTGAAGTCACAAAGTATATGAAATTTTTAGGTAATGGTAGGGCCTGATAAAAAACAACTCAAGCATGTAACTGCATAGATTTCCTACATATTAGTAGATTTCGTGTGGATATGTGTGTTTTTATACATATTATATTGAAAACTAGGGAGGAATTGTTTATAGACATCCATTCCACTCTTGGGAACAGCTTACAATAGCTACTTTTTATTTTAATGCATTTGAATTTGGTTAATTGAACAACTGTTGTTATTAATATTTAATCTGACGATATACCTATTTAAACAACCAAAAAATAGTTTTTTGTCAAGATAAATAACGTTTTAACACGTTTTTAGGGAACACTGACTATTTTTTCAATTCTCCAATTTTTCTTTACATTAATGTATTACACTATATAAAGAAAATATTACCGGTAAGCAAGGTATTTTTACATTATAATTTTATATTAATATGGTAGCGTCTTGAAAAATTGCAAACCAAAAAGTATTTCATGGAATGCATCACATTGTATTTCCGCTTTAAGCATTTTCTCTAATGAACATTTTTAAAACTCACGGATTTTACTATCTTATTTTTGTTTTCCAAAATACTTTTAATGTAAAAGTTCAAATATAAACAATACCTGGTTATTTGGGATTGTGTAAAATATTTTAATACTTTAATGCAGAGAAAAATCAGGAATGTATACATGTAAAACTATATGTTTCATTTATCGGTTTAATTCTATAATGTAACATTAGTTTAGTGTATTAAAAAAAACAGGTAGCTATTACAGGTTGCTCCTATGGACAGGCTCTTTATTGTATTCCTAGCTTGTAAACATAAACAACAAAATGATCAAATATCGAAATAATATTTAATTACATTTCAAAACCCATTTCATCTACATTTTTTTATATTATGTTCGTTAGTATTTTGTGTGCACTGTTTTTTATAATCCTCTTCTCTAATTTTTGTTTCTATCGATACTTGACAGGCACAGTATGCAATAAAAAGAACAAAACCATTAACTAAGTAATTTTCTGAAAATTAAAAATGGAAAATTAGCCTTTTATGTATGATACTAGAAATAATTATGCGTAGAATACAGTTTGAGAAGCCAGTAAACACATATTCAGTCAACCAACCCACCATGTTAGAAAATCTGTGTTATGTAATGAATCCTCAACATTGTTTGAATTTTCATAAAAAAAAGTTGTGCCCCACTGGATGTGTTAGGAATTGAATAGAACATAAACAAAAAGTGAAACTATTTTAAAATCAAATATAGGAACGATGGTGCTAGATATTATTAAGTATGGGATCGCGGTGGTCGAGTGCGAGAACGCATTGGCCACTCGAGGTCACAGTAAATGCAGTTGCTCCGTTGGGGCGATCGAATCCCGACTGGGGCGACCGCATTTGCTTAGTTAAGTTTAGGATGCATGTTGCATGAATGTTTAGTATGTAAGGGACGCTCGCACCTCCTGAAGTAATGCGAAAGCGGTTCCGGGGGGGGAACGG